>JAODPA010057124.1:0-34863 GCA_025585075.1 Nepenthes mirabilis
ATATTTTAAATGCTAGATAAGAACTTAGATAATTATTTTAGCTATTTTATATTCTAATGCTAAATGGAAGTTTGCTGATTTCTTAAACTTTTATTATGAAGCTAGATAAAAACTAGCTGCTGATTTAAACGAAATTGGTCTAGTAGCATACCATGAGTTAGCCACTTAAGTGGCCTACGTGATGAAATTTTTAGTAGTAAACCACAAGCTATCTACTTAAACTGCCTGTGTATAGTGACAATTTTAGAGTGAAAAGACCGTTTCCCAAATCGCACAATAATATTTTGAACCCGACAATAAATTAGCGGAAGTAGTAGACAATCAAACACTCAACACATATAAAGAATATCTGTGTCTAAATGATACAAGCAATCTGAGTATAAAAATAAAACAACAATAATAATAAAATGACAAAATTTTTGGTGACGAAAGAAAAACTCAATACCCACAGTAATCGAGAAAAATTCTCTGGGTTTCAACGGCCAGGGAAGAAATGCATTATGAAAATCAACTTATAAATCGGGCAGTAACGACGCGCTAATCTAGCCAACTTACTCACTTCTTGTGATCTCTACCAAGGAACTCCTTGGATTTGCCCACGGTAATGGAATCGGACGCCTTCCATTCTTCACGTCAATCTTCTCTCTTGAGCCACTTGAATTACTGAACTCACTGGATTTCAGTATTCACGCCACTAATGTCGCCACGAAGGTTCACAAGCGGAAGAGGAGAAAGCAAGATGTGCGAGAGACAACTTTTTCAATCTAGCATAAAGTTTGGAGTTAAGTTTTCTTAATAATCGAGCACAAAGGTTAGGAGTTTTCCAAGTGATATGTACTCCCAAAGATATTCTAAACAAGTTAGGGTTGAAGTTATAAGCCATGAATATATAGAAGAGTTCAAAAGAATTTAAAATAAAAAGTGTCCGTTAGACACAAGAAGGCCGCGCTGCTCGAGAGCCCATCAGGCGCTTGGCGAGCGCTAGCTAGGGTTTGGAGTAATGAGCCCGCTCCGCTTAAGTGGACATCGATGAGCGCACGGTTTACAAAATTGAGTTCGAGCCCTCTTCGGGAGCTCTTCGTGTGCCCGAGATGGGAGGTGTGACTTGATGGCACCCCGGGCACCCTTCCCGGGACGGTGAGAAAAATGTGACACGAGACGGTGAGAAAAGGTGAAAATACTGGAATTTGATGATGACGATCTTCGGGCATAAAACGGATGAAAAGCTTCCAGGCCGATATGTTGTCGCAGTTACCGAAAGCACCGACAAGTGACTAAATAAATAACCTGACACAGTTACGGAATATGCCAACTAAAAATATGCCTAACAATCTCTCCCTTTGGCAATTCCGTGACAAAATTCATATAAAAAATATAAAGAAAATAAAAAAAAATCACGGGATTAGACACTACCGAGATAAAACCCGTGTACGTGAAAATCTATTCCTAGTAGAACACTACAAGTAAACATAATAAAATACAACACGCCTTGAGACAATTGACACAGTACACTGAATTCTAAAATTCCAAACTTCGAAAGTGACCGCCTGCTGTGCACTAGGGAAGATCAACTACTCCTAAACATACACGGTAAGTGCAGAAATAGCAAAAATACAATAGCAGGAGGTAAATACTCATGAACAAAGGAAAATAAAACAGAAACTCCCCCGAGCAGAAATAGTACTGTCTCTCCCTATCAAGAATAACCTCTCCCTATCTCCCCCTCAAACCACACAGAGAGACACTTTCCTATGGTAGAGATCTACTCTCCCTTTTTGTCACGGCTGAGCAAAGAATAATGGAGCTCACTCTTCTTGATCTACAATTTTTTACCACATTTTATGATGTTGTTTAAGTCCATTACTTGATAATTTAGATGTTGAATGTGGTGAATGAGATACTCTATCTTAGAGTTTTGCCGAGACTTATTTTGACATAATGATACGGGGTAGTGGAGACAAATATGGCCAATAATTTCGCATCCATGGCATGTTGGAACCAATTTGGCATAGCCATCAGAAGGGTTCATTTGCTTCCTGGTGGAATTAAGATGAACCTTTTTCATATTCGTTAAATATTGCTAATTTTGTGTATTAGCACTATTATTTGGAGAACCATGTGACGATTGGTTAACATGGACAGACAATGGACTGTTTTGTCTAGGGAGGGACGCGGGTTAGACCAATATAGTTTTAGAATTTCCAATGGCTTTCAAGCCATTTTCAGAGTAACCCAACTAAATTTTATTTCATCTTATTTTTTCCAAACTGAGTATATGGTCTAATTTTTTGGAGCCATTTAAAAATTGTCTCAAGTTATGTCGAGCAACCTCTAGATTAGATTCAAGAGTTGTGATTTTTTTAGTAAAAAATTTTTTTAGGTTCTCAATTTCTTAATCTTTTGTATCTTACTCGAATTTTAGAGTAATTTTTTCTTTTTCTATTTTAGTCAGTTTATACTTAAGTGACACATTCGTGTTCTTAACTTGAAGGCATTCTTTAAATAATTTGTCATAAGCTTCCTGAAGGTAATACAGATCAAATTCTGATTCATTTTCAGAATCATCAGATAGCTTAAGACTTGCCTCTAAGCGATCATCATTTTTACACATTGAGGTCATAAAGGCCATGTACTTGACAGGGCCATATTCAGAGCATTTTCAATCTCTTCTTCTTCATCATCGTACAATGTCATATTAGCCTTATAGGCTTGACCTTGTTGGCGTTTAAGGTTTGGACATTCAACACGATAATGATCAAAACCTTTGCACTCGTGGCATTGAATACTTTGGGTACTTTTTGATTTGGGGTCTTTAATTTCGTGTTGACCTTTCTTATCAGATTTAAGAGTTTGTTTGAAATCCACACTTGGTATGTCAGATGAAGATTTATTTTTCTTCAAGAAGTTTC
Source organism: Nepenthes mirabilis (assembly GCA_025585075.1). NCBI lineage: Eukaryota > Viridiplantae > Streptophyta > Magnoliopsida > Caryophyllales > Nepenthaceae > Nepenthes > Nepenthes mirabilis. The sequence goes on from JAODPA010057124.1 coordinate 2,910, forward strand.
TAAAATTTTTAACAAATATGATAAAATTTTCATCGCGATTTGACTCATCATCAGAGTCACGATCTCTCTCTTTCCTAACGAATTTTAGGTTAATTGATTTTTGCTTTATTACCTGTGGAAGTGTGTGCTCATAAATTTGGAGAGATCCTACAAGTTTTTTGATCTTTATTTTATCAAGGTCTTTGCTTTCTTCAATAGCGGTGACATTAGGTCTAAATCGTTCAGGGAGTGACCTAAAAACTTTTCTAATAATTCTATTTTTAGAAATTCATTCTCCTAAATTAAACGTGAAATTTACAATATCATTTAATTGTGTATAGAATTTCTCAAATATCTCGTCATCTTTTATTCGTATTTCTTTGAACCTAGTCGTAAGCATTTACAATTTTAAATTTTTAATCAATTTAGTACTTTCGTGGGTAATTTTAAGAATGTCCCAAACTTCTTTCGGTGTCTCACACATAGAAATTCGCTTAAACTCTTCAAGTGATACAGCCAGAAATATAGCATGTAAGTCCTTACTGTTTCAATTGCAGGCATCAAATTCATCTTTTGTCCATGAGGACAGGGCTTTCGGCTCATCACCACTTTTGGGTGGGGTCTGCCCGATTTAGGTGTTGGCACACACACGCTAATCCTTAGATTTGAGAAAGGCTCTCATCCGAACCTTCCAATAGATATAGTTACTCCCATCAAAGAAGGGAGGTACGGAAAGCGATCCACTCATATACATCTATATCGGGGGTTGCGGATTGGTATAAGTCTCTGATACCAATTGAAAAGACTGTTTCGGTCCCAAATTGCTCAATAATATTTTGACCCCCATAATAAATTAGCGGAAGCAGTACATAATCAAATACTCAATACACATAAAGAATATTTGTGTTTAGATGATACGAGCAATTCGAGTATAAAAATAAAATGACAACAATAATAAAAAGACAAGCTTTTTGGTGACGAAGGAAAAACTCTATACCCACTGTAATCAAGAAAAACTCTCCGAGCTTCAACGGTTAGGGAAGAAATACACTATAAAAATCAACTTACAGACCGGGCGGTAATGATACGATAATCTAGCCGACTTACTCCCATCTTGTGATCCCTACCAAGGAACTCCTTAGATGTCCCCTCGGCAACGGAGCCAGACACTTTTCGATTTTCTCGTCAACTTTCCTCTCAAGCCACTTGAATTGTCAAACTCACTGGATCTCAATATTCACGCCACCAACGTCACCACTAAGGTTCACAGGCAAGAGAAGGGCAAGCAAACTGTGTGAGAGAAAACTTTTTCAACCTATCACAAAGTTTGGAGTTAAGTTTTCTCAATAATCGAGCACAATGTTTAGGAGTTTTTCAAGTGATATTCACTCCCAAAGATGTTTTAAACAAGTTAGGGTTAAAATTATAAGCCATGAATATATAGAAGAGCTCGAAAGGATTCAAAATAAAAAGTGTCTGTTAGACACAAGAAGGCCACACCACTCGAGCGCCCATCAAGCGTTTAGCGAGCGCTAGCTAGGGTTTGGAGCAATGAGCCTGCTCGGCTCGAGTGGACTCGATGAGCGCCCGGTTCGTAGAATTGAGCTCGAGCTCTCTTTGAGCCCTCGAATGGAGCTGCGCCTTAATGGCACCTCGGGCACCCTTCTTGGGACGATGAGAAAAACATGACACAGGATGGTGAGAAAATGTGAAAACATTGGAATTCGATGATGATGATCTTCAGGCGTAAAACAGATGAAAAACTTCCAGGCCAATATGTTGCCGCAGTTACCGAAAGTGTCGACAAGTGATTAAATAAACAACCCGGCACAGTCACGGAATATGCCAACTAAAAATATACCTAACATAGAGAGAAGTCACGAGTTAATCACTTTACTATTTTTAAAAGTACCTAAACTCTCTTAATAAAAGGTTTCTTTACTATTCTTAAAAGATCAAATCTTCCTCAACTTGGAAGAGGTACACTGGGTAGAAGACATTCATCAACTAGAAATTTACTTGAAGAGACTAAAACGTGTCTACCTAGTTGTAGATGGGTAGATTTAAAGAGGGCCTTAGATAATCACATGCCTAGAGCTAGTTAAATAATCTAGCGTACCTTTTCATTAATTTATAAGTTAATTCTTCTCATATTATCAATTTTAAGCTAGTGATTCAAAGTTCAGAATGTTTTCTAAAAATCTTTGTTCAAGAATTTTCATTCGTCAGCAAATATTATATTTTTTTTATTTATATATTTTACTTTTCGTTTATACATGTAAATTTGTCAACAAATTTTTATTTTATATTTCTGTAAAGAAACACCAATCTATCCCTCTAGGTGTTTGTGGTCTAAATATCATTTTCTCAATTGGCATGAGTCTTACCTTGATCCTAGTCCTACTTTAATCTGGATAGCTACAAATCAATTTTTATTTATTCTTTTTTATTTAATGTGTGTAATTATACATATTGAAAAGTCTAGTTAAGGCATTCCTAAAATTCTTAGATGGGCATGTTTGGTTCAATATACATAAACGATGAAATGTACCCACCACCATTGAAAATGATTTTATTGCAATTAGAGACTCTTTTACTTGGTCTCAAGATAAATGAGTTGAATCAAACTGGAATAGTATGCTGTAAATGCTCTTGTAATTTTATAATTATTTTCTAACAAATTTATAAGTATTTCTATGTGAAAAAATGTTTAAGAATTTTAAAAAATCCTTGAAAACACACATGAAAAAACCGAGTCTGATGGGTACACTAGTATTGAGTTGGCCTACGAGGGAGAAAACTGCCCAAGTTTATAACGGCCCATTTATGCCTGGACGGTTAACGATGCCATTAATCGAACGAAAGCTAAAAAGTTGATAAAAGCCCAAGAGCAGGATGGCCCATTTGGGCCCACGACAGTCAACGCTTCCGTTAACTGGAAGCACCACCAGTAAGCCAGCTGAGGACCAGGACTCACGCGACCTAAGTCCAAATTGGTCGACGTGTCCGTCCTCATGCCACAGCGGTTTTCTCCCCTGATTTTGCGCTTTTCATAGACGGCAACCACCATTGTTATGGTTACCTCCGCAATTAATGCGCATCCTTGAATGAATGTGTCATAATCCATTCCTTATCTGTTGAAAATCCTAACAGTTATAAAACGTAGAAGGAAAGGAATCAATCTATCGACTGTTACAGCTATAAATGCTCCACGCCAAAAAAGGCAATGATCCCATTAGAATGCGGGTATCAAGCCTTTTTGCACAAGGAAGACAGTCCATCACGGTGGCTATAAAAGGCCATGGAGTTTTTACTTCTAAGGCATGTTCTCACTTGCCTTTAAAAAGCCTTCTCTTATAAAGTTCTCATGCTTTCAGCACTCAAGCACCTCTACGCTCTCTCTCTCTGCTACTATGTTCCGAGCGAACTCAGTACTTAGAGATCTTGCTCCTAACGAGCAATCAAAGCCTCTATACTTACGAGAGTAATTCCACTCCCACAAACACTCTCCGCATTCATACTACATTTCATTGCATCTACCTTTCACCTTTGAAGGTTGTTTTCTGACTTGAATATTGGAGTATTTTCGATGGGATAATATTCCGTCGATACTTGACCTTTTATTCACAGTTGTGGTGTGTAGGACCCAAACTCAGTGGATGGAGTTGGACTTAGACGGACGACTTGACCCAATTTTGTTTGAAACTTGAATCCAGGACGTATCATTGACACTGTCTGTGGGAAGCTTACGAAAAGCATGCCACTTTTCACAACTACTTCCCTCTGCAATTCCATAGTCAGTATCATCAATCAAAATGGTGAATACAAGAGTGCAAACTAACGCTCCTGCTAGAGACGTGGCCACATCCAACTAGGACTACTCTACTGATAACCTGGTCAATGGGGTGTCTGAACCCTTCTTTCAGAATCTGACTGAACAAATGAGCAATATGAACCAAATGCTCATGATACTCTGTGCCCACTAGGAAACGAAGCAGGGGGCTCCGTCCTCAATAGTCCCCATTTCAAATTCCAAGAGAGGAGGCTAGAAGAAGAAGAAGCCATCCAAGAAGACCACGAGGCCAGGCAATACTTAGGCTCTGGAAGCCTCCCACCCCCAGAGCCGTCCAAGGCTCAAAGGACGTTTGGGCCACAAGACTCCGGACGAGAGTTTGGAGCAGAGAAATCCCAGATACTCTTGAGCAAAGCCCAAGCCTCATGCTTAGGAGAAAAACTCCCGGATTGTCAGATCCACCGGTGACAATAGCTGGTCGACTATGTGCCACAATGAAGAAAGGACGGAGTTGAGAATCTACCTCAACTCCAAAAGATCTAGCAATGTCACTCGGATAGATTCAAGGGTAGAGAAGATCTAAAATTGCATGTTCAAAGATGACGAACATGCCATAGATCTGAACAGAATTTCCTTTGCAGTTGAGATCTTGAACTGCCCTTTGCCGGTAAAGTTCAAGATGCCGACCTTGGACTCATATGATGAGAGCGCTGATCTTGTAGATCATTTGAATAATTTCTGCACCCATCTAAGTCTCCAGGGCTTGGAGGACACCGTGATTTGCCGTTGCTTCCCCCTTCATGCTGAAGGGGATGCCCGCATCTAGTTCTATCGTCTCCCGTTAGACTCAATCGGGAGCTTCCAAGAGCTCATCGATATCTTGTTAGCGCAGTATGCTTTTAGCCACAGAGAAGAGAAGCAACCATGGTATATCTCCCATATCAAGTAGAAGCATGGAGAGAATCCAAGGAAGTTTCTGGATCACTTCATACCGGAGGGTCGGAGGATTCCAAGGCTCATTGAAGAGGTGAAGTTTGGCAATTTTATCTTTGCCTTAATGCACGGGGACTTTTTTAGGTACCTGACGCACAAGAATTTGTAAACCTTTTGGAAAGCGGAATCTATCACCACGACCTATGCAGCGGCCGAAGAAGCTAATGAGGTTATGTGTCCCAAAAGGACCGAACAGCCTTGTCCTTTTCTGATTGAGGGAAAGAGGAAGCACAATGGCAGTGATCACTCCCGCATGAAGCACCACAGGACTAAAGCGAAGGAATTACGGACTGATCAATCTGACACCCCTAACCGACATGTGTTCTAATGTCCTCATGTAGATCCGTTGGGAGAAATTTCTTAAGTGGCCCAAATCACTTAAGAAAGTGGAGGGAGGAAATCCTGCTAAGTACTGTGATTTTCATCAATCTTCTGGACACTCCACAGAGGACTACAAAATGCTCCAGTGGGAGATCAAAGAGCTCATCTGGAGGGGCCACCTCACCAGGTTTGTCAGGAACCATGGGCAGAGTTTCGACACCTTAGGTGGGGAATAAACAGAACCTTCCCAGCTACAGAATCAGGTTACAGTCGGAGTAGTTAATATGATCACAAACCGATCAGCCAAAATCCTAGCGGATCCAAGGAGTAGCAAATTGGGCGGAAGAAGCAACGCATGGAAGACAACGTCATTAGCTTTAGTGATAATGATATGGACCGTGTGATCTCCCCCCATGCTGATCCCCTTGTTGTAGCCACACTCGTTTTAAACGGTAGCGTAAACTACCAATTGAAAAGAATCTTTATCGATAATGAAAGTTTAAGGGATTTCCCTTATCTTGATACCTTTTTAAGCTTATTTAAAGAAGAGTCAATTGAAACCTACCGAAAGACCCCTCTATGGCCGTAATAACGAACCATTAGCCATCCAAGGAATGATCCAATTGGAGGTCACCCTGGGCACGTACCTAAGAACGGCAAGTCGTACACTCATCTTCTTGGTCGTTGGCCTGCCTTTCGTGTACAACACTATCCTTGGCCACCCGTGCTTAACAGAATTCAGAACCATCACTTTAATACCGTATCTCAAGATGAAGTTTCCAACAACATGCAATATAAGTGAAGTGCTAGGTGACCAAGTAACTGGGTGGACATATTACGTGTCCCAGATCACTCCAAGTGACAGCACAAAGACAGTAAGATAACTTGACCATCGAGATGAAGCAACGTTGCAGTAGCGTAGTTTGGTAAGGCAATCGACCTAATCCCATTGAATTTGGTGGACTCGGAGAGGAGCATACAGATTGGGGGCTCACTCATCGGGACACTGCGTGACGAGCAGACAACGTTCTTATGATAGAATGTAGATGTCTTCATGTGGACTCCCGTTGATATGCCTGGGATTTCCGCTGGAGTAATAATCCATAAGTTGGTCGTCGATCCCGACCGTAAGCCCATCAGGTAGAGCAAAGGAACCACTCCGTGGAGAAACTCATCGCCATCCGGGAGGAGATGAAGAAGCTGTTGGACACCGGTTTTATCATAGAAGTCTAATACCCGGATTGGCTCTCTAATGTCATATTGGTAAAGAAAAGCAATAGAAAATGGCAAATATGTGTCAAATTTACCGATGTTAACAAAGCATGTCCAAAAGATAGCTTCCCTTTACCCAGGATCGACCTGTCGGTGCACTCAATATCCAGACACGAGCTACTGAGCTTTATGGACGCGTACTCGGATTACAATCAGATCCGAATGTGCTTAGATGATGAGGATTACACCTCGTTCATAATAGATCAAGGCACATACTGCTATAAGGTCATACATTTTGGTCTAAAGAACGCGGGTGCTACTTATCAGAGGCTCGTGAACAATATATTTGAGAAGTAGATTGGCTGCAATATAGAGGCATACGTCGATGACATGCTCGTCAAGAGCAAGACCACCAATGACCATATTCGTGATCTGGCTGAGTTCTTCGAGGTACTCTGCACGCACTAAATAAAATTAAACCCTTCAAAGTGCGTCTTCGGAGTGTCCTCAAGAAAGTTCATGGGTTTCATTGTCTCTCAACAAGGGATCGAGACAAACCCTGGGAAGATCAAAGCCTTCACAGATATGACTCCACCATGGAGCATCAAAGATATCTAAAGGTTAATCGGACGACTGGCAGCATTATCCCACTTCTTGACAAAATCAGGGGACAAATTTCATCCTTTCTTCAAGGCTCTTAGGAGGACTAAGGCAAACAAATTCTAGTAGACTGCGGAGTGTCAGGTAGCCTTCAATAAATTGAAACAGTACCTGGCCAGTCCGTTGTTGCTAACGTCACCTAGGAACGTAGAGAAGTTGTACCTCTACTTGGCAGTGTCAGAGGCAGCTCTCAGCTCTATCCTCATACGCTAGGATTTCAACTCTCAACAACTGATCTACTATATGAGCAAGACATTAACCGGTGTAGAGACATGCTACCTGCGCGTAGAGAAACTAGCTTTGGCACTTGTCTTCTCCCCCAAAAGCTAAGACCTTATTTCTAGGCTCATCGCATGGTCGTTTTGACCAACCAGCCACTGAAGAGTATTCTCCAAAAACCCAATATTTTTAAATGGCTAGTTAAATGGGCTATCGAGTTGGGAGTGTTTGACATTGAATTTCGACTTAGACCAGCCATTAAAGGGACGGCTTTATTCGACTTTATCATCAAGACCACAATACTAATTTTCGATGAACAATCCAATGAGGACGCAGAACAACACGGGGAGGAGCTGGAATGGATTCTTAACATAGACAGATTGTCTACGTACTTATGCAGTGGTGTTAGAGTGGTCCTAAGGACTCCAAACGTGTTTGAGGTAAAGTACTCCCTTAAACTCGACTCTTCGGCCACCAACAACGTTGTCGAGTATTAAACCCTATTGGCTGGGATAAGACTAGCGAAAGAGTGCTCAGCTAGATGACTGACTGTCTACAGTGATTTGGAGCTGGTCGTTAACTAGGTTAACGGGAGCTTTGAGGTGTGCAACCCCCACTTAGCCAAATACTTGGCTAAGGTGAAGGATGCCATCCGGAGGTTTGACAAGTTGAACCAGGTTCATGTCCCCAGAGCTAAGAATTAGAAGGCCGACCAACTTGCTAGAGCAGTGATGGCTGAAAACCCAAAGTGATATTCGAGGGACATGCGGAAGTCCTGAGCATTCCTAGCATAGAGGAATAGGAGGCAATGCAAGTTTTCGACATGAAAAATTGAATGATGCCTTACTGGAGATATTTGGCAGACGGAGCACTGTCAGATAACGCGGATGAAGCCAAGCAGATTAAGAAGACGGTCGGATGGTACACCATAGTCGATGGACGGCTATATTGTTGTTGTTACTCGACTCTGTACCTCCAGCGCCTTACTCCTGAGGAGGCCGACTACGTCTTGAGTGAAGTCTAGCTTGTGATTTGCAGATCGCATATTGGCGGCAAAAACCTAGTATTCAAGATCATGCGCTAGGGATATTACTGGCCGACAATGAAGAAGGACGCCATTGAGTTCGTGAAGAAGTGTGAGAATTGCCAACTTCACGACAATTTTTATCACCAGCCGCCCACTAAGTTGAGATCTCTCCAAACTTCTTAGCCTTTCGCACAATGGGGGCTCGGTATTCTTGGCCTATTTCCTATCACAACTGGGCAAAGAAAGTTCAATATCGCGGGCATCGACTATTTCACCAAGTTAGTTAAAGCCGTCCTGCTAGCCAAGATCACCGAGTACAAGGCCTTAGAATTCGTCCGCCAAGGCATAGTGAGTAGATTTGGCATTCCTGAGATCATCGTAATCGATAACGGAACCCAATTATAAGAGAAGCGCATCACCAAGTATTGTACCAGTCTAGAAATTAGATTCATCCACACTTCGATGGCATACTCACAAGTAAACAGACAGGTGGAGGTCACCAACCGCATACTACTCCACGGTCTAAAGACCAAGTTGGAGACGCAGAGGGCTCCTAGGTTGATGAGCTACCCTCCATCTTGGTCTTCAAATCGTGGAGTAGCATGTAGTTGGTGATCTCCACCTGTCCATTTGCTTGTGGGTACATCACCGAAGTGTGGTCCAATTTGATGCCTAAACTGCTATAATACTTGGTTAAGGCTTCCCTGAGAATTGGGTATCGTTGTCAGTCACGATGACTTCGGGAACACCAAATCTGCTCACTATACTCTAGCAGATGAATTCTAAGACAATGTACTCGGTGATCTTGGCCAGCAGGGTGGCTTCAACCTACTTGGTGAAATAGATGATGCCCGCAACGATGAACTTTTTTTACCCAATCGCGATGGAAAATGGCCTGAAAATATTGAGCCCCCATTGCGCGAAAGGCTAATGAGTTTGGCGAGATCTCAGCTTAACGGGTGGCTGGTGGTGAAGATTGCCGTGAAGTTGACAATTCTCAAACTTCTTCATGAATTCAAGGGCATCATTCTTTATTATCGGCCAGTAATATCATTGGCATGTGATCCTGAATGCTAGGTTTTTGCTGCTAATATGCGATCCACGTATCCAAAGGTGGACTTTGCTCAAGGTGTAGTCAGCCTCCTTAGGAGTAAGGCGCCGGAGGTACGAGGTCGAGTAATCATGGCGATATAGCCGTCCATCAACTGTGGTGTACCATCCAACCGTCCCATTGATCCGCTTGATTTTGTCCTCGTTATCTGACAGTGCTCCATCCGCCAGATATCTCAAGTAATACATCATCCAATTTTTCATATCGGAGACTTACATTGCCTCCTGTTCCTCCGTGCTAGAAGTTCTCAAGACTTCCAACATGTCCCTCGAGTACTGCTCTAGGTTTTCAACTGCCTTTGCTCTAGCAAGTTGGTCGGCATTTCAATTCTCAATTCTGGGGATGTGGACGAGGTTCAACTTGTTGAATCTCTGGATGACATCCTTCGCCTTAGCCAACACGCCTCGAAACCCTTGTTAACCTGGTTAACGAGTAACTCTGAGTAGTTATAGACGGTCAGTCATTTAGTTGAGCTTTCTTTGGCTAGCCTTAGACCGACCAATAAGGCTTCATACTCGGTAACGTTGTTGGTGGCCGAAAAGTCAAGTTTGAGAGGGTACTTCACCTCAAACCCGTCTGGAGTCTTTAGGACCACTTTGGTACTGCTGCCTGAGTCCGTAGACGATTCGTCAATGTTAAGAATTCATTCCGGCTCCTCCTTAAGTTGTTCTGCGTCATCAGCGGGCTGCTCATCAAAAATTGGTATCGTGGTCTCGATGATGAAGTCGGTCAGAGCTTTCCCTTTAATGGCTGGTCTAGGCTGAAATTCAATGTCAAACTTTTCAATTCGATAACCCACTTAACCAGCCATCTGAAAAACAACGGGTTTCTAAAAAATGCTCTTTAGTGGCTGGTCGGTCAAAACGACCACGTGATGAGCTTAAAAATAACGTCTCAGCTTTCGGACAGAGAAGACAAGTGCCAAAACTAGCTTCTCTGCATGCGGGTAGCGTGTCTTTATGCCGGTTATCGTCTTGCTCACATACCGAACGACTCCAAAGGAACCAACTCGTATGACACCCTTCAGTCTCTGCTATGGGACTGAAACAGTAATTCCAATTCAGATCGGGCTTCCAAGTCTTAGGTCAAAGCTTTCGACTCATAAGGTAACTCCCAGAAAATCAGAGAACACTTAGACCTGTTAGAGGAAACCCACGACGTAGCCAGAATGCGAATAGTATCCTACTAGCAACGAGTCGCTCGCTACTACAATAAGACTACCAACCGGGGCAAGCTTTCTCCGAATTGGAAATGTTTATTTCTAGTCTCAACCATTCTGTGGAATGGAGTATACAAACTCCAAACCCAGAACGGCAATTTGGTCTCACGGATATGGAACGCAATTCACCTCAAACGCTACTTCCAGTGAAGGCCTAGGTAGGTCATCCATGTTGTACGTGTATGCCTATAATGAATATGTTATCTTTAATAAAAGAAAAAGTCCTTTTTTCCCATTGTGCCATGCTTTCTCTCTTTTATTTTTCTGTTCCATGTGCATGCGTGTGTGCTTGCAAGATTACACAAACAAACGACCTAGATTGCTCCTAAGTTGAGCGGATTTTCATCCATTCGTAATTAAATCCTGGTCATCTAAGTAGCTCATGAAAGGTCGAATTAAACCCTGGTCATCTAGGAGACCTGTGAGTGGTCGAATTAAACCTTGGAAATCCAGGCGGTCTATAAGCGATCGAATTAAACCTTAATCATCCAAGTAGCTCGTAAGTAGTCGAATTAAATCCTGATCATCCAGGCAACCCATAGGCGGTCAAATTAAACATTGGTCATTCAAGTGGTCCGTTTGCGATCAAAATCTTAGGGGGGCTTAAATAGCACACGTGACAACCTCCTTCACAAGGAGATAGTATGATCAATCAACAATGGCTAATAGGAGCTAAGTGCTCTGTCTAAAAGCTGGCCGCCCAAGTTTACACATGGGCAGTGCTACTAAGCCTTTACTCGTGTAGAGTATGTCTTCGCCAGGACTTAAAAGGTCTCAAGCGCGACAGGACGGATGGCTAACTTAAGTACAATACAGCAAGTCAGCCGGCCAATACAAGAACAAGTAACTAAAAGATAACAATAAAGGTAAAGATACAAAACATCATTAAAACGGCTGTTTTATTGATTGAATATGTACATTTAGAATTACAAAAATGTAAGGGTATAAAGCTACTATTGGGGGGCAGAGCTCCCATGAGGAGGTGTGGGAGGTCCCTGACCACTCCGAGGCTAGCCTATGAGGCTCTTGCGACAGCTAACAAAGCGATTTACTGGGTCAAGGATATCAACGGGAAAGCTAGAATCCACCAATCGTGCAATACGTTGACTAATATTGATACCTTCCCAAAACCATGCCTACAGCATCTTGGAGACCTTGTGTGGGCGTATACGGATGGATAGCTCATTTTCCAACGATGTTATCTGTCCCAAGATCTCGTCAATATGCCTCACTGCTCGGGTAACTTCCTCTCTTAACCTGACATTTTTCTCTTTCAGTCTGGCATTTTCCTCTTTTAGACTCGACAAGTCCGACTGAAGAGCAACTTTACCCTCCTAATTCTCCGCCATGAGCAGTTCCACTTCCTCCTCGAACTAGGCGATCTCTTCCTCACGGTTTTAGATCACCAGGTCCCGCTGGCGCAGTCCCTTACTGACTGCACCCATTATTTTCTCCTCCTGTAAGGCCCAAAAAGTGCTAAGTAATGTTGATGGAGGAAGAAAAGAGAAGGTGAGTTTCAAAGATTTACCTGCCAGACTTTGTGCTCGCGCCACACTGGCCTGCTTTGTGACCTTGGGCCTGGCAGCGGAGGATTGGAAATAGTAGTCTCCTAAGTGGGCTCCACAGAAGCCACTGCAGCAAACTCCTCCGCAGCAAGCTCCTCCGTTAGCTCAATGCTGATGCCAATCACCTCTAGTGGCTCTCCGATGATTGGCTCCTTCTACGCCTCCTGGAGCCCTCCGACAACTGGCACCTTAGGCAACTCGACAGCCTGCCCCGCGGGAAGCTCCGCAGGCTTCTCCAACTTAACCGCTAAGTGCTCCAACGGCGGTAGTGCAAGAACAACACTACTTGCAGTAGAATGCAGCTTGGCCCTATAAGCCTTCACAATAGTCTCAACACTGGAGCACTCTCTGACTCCAGTGAATCAACCGGCCAAAACATAGTACAGCTTCATGGAAGATGAGGAAGAAGGCACAAACGTTGCCGCCTTCTTCTGCCTTGGACTTCGGGGAGCATCCTTGGTGGGGAGTACGCCGGCGGGCTTGATGGTAATGGCGCCATCCTTCCTCTTGCGAGAAGAATGTCTCATCTTCTGGACTGGAGAAGGAGGTCCCCAGCAATCTTTCTTGGCTTCCACACAGAAAACCAAGTGATCCCTCTAAAACTCAAAAAGGTGACCCTCAACCATCTTTAGAAGTGGTTCCACAACAGCCGTCTCCTTATCTGTAGGCATCCTGATGAACCTATCCTTATCCTTGGGTAGTGTCGGGTACCCTGTCCCAATCTGTAGACAAAGGCCAAGACTCATCAACGTGTACATAGAAGAACATATCCTTCCAATTCTTCAAAGAGTCATAGATGGCGTTGCTGATTTGGAGCTCTCGGGGGGACAGGGAGATCCAGTCCCCACTCTGGGTGAACCTAAACATCACCCTTACCGCCTCCATTGCCAATAGTCAAGAATGGATGCGGAGGAAGATACATAGAGAGTATAGATATCACACGGCATTGGTGTGGAGTTGTTCTATGGGAATCTGAAGATCTGTGAAGATGGCCAGCATCTCCTCTGGCACTGGAAGGTGTAACCCACTCCTTAGGTGGGCCTTATACACGGTGATACAGGATTAGGGAGGAAAGCATGCCCTATCCTCCTCACTGGGCATCAAGAAGATGATCTGCTTAAGAATATTATACTTCACGTACAACTCATTCACTTCACTGGCCTCGATTACAGAAGTAATTTGAATAATAGAATGTACCATAAAAATGAAAGCAAGAAGGAAGCAGAATACTTAGAATATTTTTTTGGCAGGAAAGCGTAGGAAGTTTGAAATGAAACAGACTGAATATTTAAAGGCATATGAACGTTGGAAAAGGGCAATGCATCGAAACGGTACTCCCATTATTGCTGACATGTGTCATTTCCAGAGAGGATGCAGTCGAATTAGATCATCTGGTATATTAATTATCGAGATCACAAATTCATTGCATGTTGACATGTGGTAAACTTTTCGACTGATAGTCTGAAGAAATGATGGTTGGTTGTTTCCATTGCTTCACTAGTTTCCCAGATTTTGGCCTAGACGGTCAACGAATTCGTTCAACGCTTCCTTCAGCAGCTCTTCCGATTCTAGCCAAGATGGTCAACGAATCTCATTAACGCTTCATTCAGTAGTTCCCCAGATTTTGGCCCAAACGATTAACGAATCAGGTCAACGTTCCTTCAGCTAGTTCTTCGGATTCTTGTCTAGACGATTAACGCATCTGATCAACAATCTTTCAACCAATTTTTCGGATCTTGACTTTATAGTCAACAATAGCAAGCAACTTGATCGGTAGACCAATAGCCCTTACTAGTTTCCTCACGAGGCCGTTTTAGGCAAGTAACCCAGCCATTCGCATTCCATCTTGAACATGTTGGGGGCAGGAGTCTCAGACCACTAGCATGAGAGGTTAGTGATGTGTACACCGATAACAGGCTTGCCTATGAGAGAAGAAATGACCCAAGTCCATAGCGGTCCATTTACGCCTGGACGGTTAACGACGCTGTTAACCAAACGAAAGGCTAAAAAGTTGGTAAAAGCCCAAGAGTAGGATGACCCATTTGGGCCCAGGATGGTCAATGCTTCCATTAACCGAAAGCATGATCAGTAGGCCGGCTGAGGACCAGGACTCATGCGGCCCAAGCCCAAATTGATCCACGTGTCCGTACTCATGTAACAACGGTCTTCTCCCCTGCTTTTGCACCATTCACAGAAGGCTACCACCATTATAACGGTTACCTTCAGAATCAATGTGCATCCCTGAAGAAATGGGCTAGAATCCACTCCCTATCTGCTAGAAACCTTAGTGGTTGCAAAACGCAGAAGGTAGGGAATCAATCCATCGACTGTTATAGCCACAGAAGTTCCACGTCAGAAAAGACAATGATCTCAACAGAGCGTGGGTATCAAGCCCTTCTGCACAAGGAAGGTAGCCCAACACGGTGACTATAAAAGGCTATGGAGTTTTTACTTCTAAGGCACGTTCTCACCTGCTTGAAAAATACATTCTCTTGCAAAGCTCTCACTTTTTCAGCATTCTAGCACCTCTGCGCTCTCTCTCTCTGCTACTATGTTTACAACGAACTCGATACTTAGAAATCTCACTCCTCACGAGCAACTAAAGCCTTTATACTTATGAGAGCAATCCCACTCCCAAAAATACTCTCCGCATTCATACTGCATCTCATTGCATCTTCCTTCCACCTTTGAATGCTGTTTTCTGATTTGAGCGTCGGAGTGTTTTCGGTGGGATAACATTCCGCCGACACCTGACCTATTATTCGCAGTTGTGGTATGCAGGATTTAGACTCAGTGGACGGAACGGGACAAAGACGGACGACTTGATCCAAATCTGTTCGAAGTTTTAATTTAGGACGCAACATAGTCTATTAAAAAATCAAAGCCCTTTTAATTTTGTAATTTTTTAAACCAATTCAAACGAATTTCTATGTACAAAATTTCTAAAAATTTAGAAAATTTTTTAAAATCATACATGAAGAAACCAAGTCTATTAAAAAGTCAAAGTTACAAATATTGACCTCACAATATTTAGAAATCAAAATGAAAAAAATGAATACTTTGATATATTTTATACTCAACTTAATGATATTGTTAGCTGTCCTTTTAATGTTGGTAGGATAATTTCTGAATTGAAAGTAAGTAGAAAAATATTGAAATGTCTTCCTGAAAAGTTTAGGTTTGAGTAGACGGCAACAGAGGAAAGCAATAATTTAGATTGCATCAAAATTGAAGAATTTATAAAATCACCATAAAAGTATAAACATACTCTATCACAAGATAAAAAAAAGAAATCCATTACTTCAAAGAATATCAAAGATGAATCTGAATAAAAATCTAGAGATAAACCATTAGACAATAAAGAAGTTGAGTTAATTACTAAGATATTTAGAAAATTCTTTAAGGATAATTGAAAATCTACTGAAAATGATAAAGAGATCTCAAGTAATTAAAAGTAAGGAAAATCAAAAAATAACGAGTCTGAGGACTCAATTTTAAAAAAGGCACATAATGTTAGATGTTTTTAGTGTCAAATTTTTACTCATATATAACCTATATGTCCTAATTATTTAAAGTCTAAAAGAAAATGATTAATTGCCACATTGTCAAATAATAAGAAAAATGAGGGTGACTAAGGCTTGAATAGTGATTTAGTTAATTATATGACTTTCACCTACTTAATAACATTAGCAAGTAACATAGGTTAGATGCCAGGCACACCAGCAGCAACCTTCGATTAGCTGGTTTATTCTAGTCTTGTCCTCAGTCATCTATTCATCCATTGGAGTTTTTAATTTTCTCTCATCCAAATTATTTTTTTTCCATCCGGGTCTTTCATTTTTTTCTATTTAGGTCAATTGTTGTGGGTCCACTTTACTATGACCCAGCATAATTTTTTATAAGAAATCCTAGAAATGGTTCATTTTTTTCTCCTAGTAGCTACTCTCACCATGATAAACACAACATCCCTTGTAGAAAATATAACAAACTTTTGTAACTTCAACTGTCAAGATATAACTCATCTTAAAAGCATGATTGAATATGCCATGGTAAACTTTTGAGAGTTAGTGTTTCCCACCACATCAGTATACCCAACAAAAACAAATTTCTCATTGTCGAATAACAAGTATACTTTAGAAGTACCTCAAAGGTATATGAGGATCCACTTTTCAGTAGACTAGTGATCCTTTTCTAAATTGGAAATAAATTGACCAAGAGTATAACTGCATGAGCAATATAAGGCCTTGGTCATGCGCATAAATGTTGTTTGCACATCAAGCTTATAAACCAATAGATTTAAGCTCCCAGCTAGACCAAGAACAATATCAATATAATAATTTTTTTAAAAAGGAAAGAAAATCACCCCAAAATCTCACAATGATCATCATTTGTCTCATCAATGGTAGAAACAACAAGGTCAAAATCAGCTTTTGGTCATCCGAACATCATCCTCAATATGAATAAACATTAGTATTATGGTATTGTATCCATGCCAATAGACGGCCATTTCTATGAGAGACTGTCTTCTCATCTTTATTAATGTCCTCTATGGTCTCATTCTCAACAAACATAACTTCTTTTGAGTGGACAATCTTTTTCACCTAAGGATCATGAAACTTTTAGTTGAACTCATCTTCGCCATACCTAAGAAAAATACATTATTGTGTTTTTCATCAAGATTTGACCTCATATTCTTAGAAATATGGACAAAAGCCTTACAACCAAATATATACAAATGAATAGTATTATACAACCAAATATATGAAAATGATCAAAAGTTAATGATGCGGTGCAGTTTCTTCAATCCAACTAACTGTATGATCCAACCCAAAATCGAGACACAATCATCATCATGGTTGTCCTAAAATTTGGTTTTCACAAAGTCTGCATCATCAATCAAGGTGTCTTTGATGTCGTTTTTCTCTTGTAGACAGACTTTTACTAGGTGCCCCATCCTTCCATAATGGAAACATTGAACCATCATGGAGTTGTTATGCCTTTCGACGCTCAGGTGACTAGAACCCCAAGCCAAATCTCTTACTGTTACTTGTATTAGAGACATTTGTCTAATTGGCATATTCCGTGACCATATGTATTATTGTATTAATGTCGGGTTGTGGGTTATCGGGTTAAAATATGTTCTGTTCGTTCTGCCCTCTAGTCTCTCGAGTCGTCTGAAGCCCCCGCGCCCGCCTGGCGCTCGATACCCGCTCGAGCCGAAACTTCAGAATGTACCCGGCTCGCCTGGCGCTCGCTACCCGCTTGAGTCGAAAAACCAGAATGTTTTTCGCTCGCTGAGCGCTCGAGACCCGCTCGAGCCACGCAGGGTTTCTCTGGAAACCCTCCGTATGCCCGCCGTTCGCTCGAGAATCGGTCCAACGGGTAAATTTTTTAAACGAAAATTTGAAACCCTCTATAAATACATACCTTATGGTTTTGAAACCCTAAGACGTCCAGAACCTCTTTTGATAGTATTGGAGCCATTCTATTTGAGAGAAGAGCATTCTTCTTACTCTTTCTTCTTGCTCCATTTGAGAAAATCGAACCTACTACGCTCTACATCGTTGTGCCTCATGTTCCAACAATTTTTCTCTTTGTTTCTCTTTACTATTTAAACTCTTTCATCTTTCTACCTTCGTTTTGGAGACGTTGGTTCGTGAAGAAGGAGATTCGATCGTGATTGGCAATTCAAGTGGCACGAGAGGGAAGATTGACGTGAAGACCAGAAGGTGTCCGGTTCCGTTGCCGCGGGCAAATCCAAGGAATTCCTTGGTAGGGATCACGTGACGGGAGTAAGTCGGCTAGGTTAGCGCGTCTTTACCACCCGGTCTGTAAGCTGATTTTCATAGTGCATTACTTCCCTGGCCGTTGAAGCCCGGAGTATTTTTCTCGATTACCGTGAGTATCGAGTTTTCACTTCGTCACCAAAAATCATGTCTTTATCATTATTGCTCGTCGTTATATATATTGTGCATGCTTGTTATCTCGTTAGCATCTAGTACTAAATATCCTTTACGTGTATCGGATATTTGTTATTATATATACTGCTTCCGCTATACTTTTAATGGGATCGAAACTTGATTGTTCACGTTAGCACGAAAAGTATTTTTTCAATTGGTATCAGAGACTTACCCCGATCCGCGACCCCCGATCTAGATGTATACGAGTGGATCACTTTTCGTTCCTCTCTTCTTTGATAGGAGTAACTATGCCTTTGGAAGGTCCGGATGAGAGCCTTCCTAAAATCTTTGGATGAACGTATTTGGACAAGTACCCAAGTTGGGTGGACTCCACCCACTACTTCTAGTGGTAACGAACCAAAAGTCTTATCTTCATGGACCAAAGAAGAACTCGATGCATGTAATTGGAATAGTAAGGGGTTACATGCTATTTTTATGGCTGTATTTTTTGATGAGTTTAAACAAATTTTAATGTGTGAGACTTCTAAAGATGCGTGGGATATCTTAGAAATTACTCATGAGGGCACGAAACTTGTTAAAAATTTAAAATTATAAATGCTCATCACTAGATTCGAAGAAATAAAAATAAAAGATGATGAGACCTTTGATGAGTTCTATACTCACTTAAATGATATTGTAAATTCCACGTTTAATTTAGGCGAACGAATTTCGAAAAATAGAATTGTTAGAAAAGTTCTACGATTTTTGCCTAAACGATTTAGACCCAAAGTGACTGCAATTGAAGAGAGTAAAGATTTAGACAAATTAAAAATCGAAGAACTTGTAGGGTCCTTACAAACTTATGAGCACACATTGCCACAATCAAAGAAGAATAAATTACTTGCTCTAAAATCAAGTAGGGAAGAGAAAAACCGAGATTCTGATGAAGAATCGTGTAGCGATGGCGAATTTTTCTCATTTGTTAAGAATTTTAAAAAGTTTTTAAAGACAAATAAATCTTCTTCGAACAAATCTGATGACAAACGTTCACCTAAATTTTAGAAAAAAAATTGACGTGAACATAAGGATTTTAAATCAAAAACTACTCAAGGAGTTCAATTTCATGAATGTAAAGGGTTTGGTCACTATCGGGCTGAATGTCCAAATCTTAAACGCCAATAAGGTCAAGCTTTTAAAGCTAATGTGACTTTAAGCGATGACGAAGACGAAGAGGGTGAACATTGTTCTGAAACTGGCCCTATCAAGTACATGGCATTCATGACCTCAATGTGTGACAATGATGTAGAGAATATTAATCAATCTGACGGCTCTGAGGTTGAGTCAGAAGCTGAATTTGATAGTCTTCAAGAAGCATACGATAAACTGTTTAGGGAATGTTTGAAAGTAAAGAAATTAAATAGAACCGTAAACGGTAGAATCATTGATTTGGAAAAAGAAAACGTATCTTTTCAATCTAAGGTAGATACTAAAAGCCAAGAAATTGAGAATCTGAAAATCTCGTTTTCTAAACAAATCACAACTTTGGAATCTGAACTTGAGGCCACGAGAAAATATTTGAAACAATTCTTAAATGGGTCAGCAAAACTTGATCATATACCTGGGTTGGGTAAAATTGGAAAAAATAAACATGGGTTGGGATATGTTGAGCATATGTTCCAAAATGACATGAAACCCAGAACAATTTTTATTCCCACCACGAAAATGCCACACCAACACACTAACACATCAAAAGTCACTACGCAACTGACTCGACGTGTGGCTATTCAATTTGACTCAACTCATTTGCTAAATTTACTTAATAAAAAATTAGTAGATAAATCATCAAAATCGTTCAAGTCCTCTATCAATATAAATCAAGGATCTATGGACCGTTCCCCAATACCTAAATTTGTACCTACCTGTCATGCGTGTGAAAAAGTTGGCCACATTCGTCGTCAATGCTACACCATGAATCCTTTGTACAACCAAAGAAAAGTGCTAAACATGAATAAACTTGTTGATCACATTTAGCAATTGAATGAACAAGTTAAATGGTTAAATCAGAAAGTGATTTCGGGGAGAAAAATTTGGGTTAAGAAAAGTGAGCTACATTACCCCTTGACCATTCGTGACAAAAAGGGGGAGACTTAATTCACTTTGATAGGGGGAGATTCAGGGAGACGGAGCCGGATTTTTCATGTTAGGGGGAGTCTTATTATTTTCATTAGGGGGAGTCTTGCTATTTCCGTTAGGGGGAGCTTTGTTATTTTCTGCATATGTTATTACTGTTTACAATTCAGTGCTACTTGTATCTCATGCTTATTTACAGTGCATACTATTATTCTCCCTTAGTATATTTTGTCTTGTTGGTGCTAACCTTACTTGACCAGGAACATTCTGTTACACAGTCAACGCAGTTATCATCACATCGCTGCAACAGTTCTAGTGTAGTTGTTTATATTTTTATATCTCTTATCTCTCACTAGGCGTAGATTTTTATATACACGGGTTCTATCTCGGTGGTGTCTGAACCCGTAATTCACTTGTATTTATTTATTTTCTGAGTTTTGTCACGGAATTGTCAAAGGGGGAGATTGTTAGAGACATTTGTCTAATTGATATATTCCGTGACCATATGTATTATTGTATTAATGTCGGGTTGTAGGTTGTTGGGTTAAAGTACATTCTATTCGTTCCGCCCTCTAGTCGCTCGAGCCATCCGAAGCCCCTGTGCCTGCCTGGCGCTCGATACCCGCTCGAGCCGAACATCCAGAATGTATCCGGCTCGCCTGGCACTCGCTACCTACTCGAGCAAAAAAATCAGAATGTTTTTCACTCGCTGAGCGCTCGAGACCCACTCGAGCGCATGCAGGGTTTCTCTGGAAACCCTCCGTGCGCTCACTGCGCGCTCGATCGCCGGTCCTACGGGCAAATTTTTTAAACGAAAATTTGGAGCCCTCTATAAATACATACCTTATGGTTTTGAAACCCTAAGACGTCCAGAGTCTTTTTTGATAGTGTTGGAGCCATTCTACTTGAGAGAAGAGTATTCTTCTTACTCTTTCTTCTTGCTCCATTTGAGAAAACCGAACCTACTACGCTCTACATCGTTGTGCCTCATGTTCTAACGATTTTTCTCTTTGTTTCTCTTTACTATTTAAACTCTTTCATCTTTCTACCTTCGTTTTGGAGACGTTGGTTCGTGAAGAAGGAGATTCGATCGTGATTGGCAATTCAAGTGGCACGTGAGGGAAGATTGACGTGAAGACCAGAAGGTGTCCGGTTCTGTTGCCGCGGGCAAATCCAAGGAGTTCCTTGGTCGGGATCACGTGACGGGAGTAAGTCGGCTAGGTTAGCGCGTCGTTACCATCCGGTCTGTAAGCTGATTTTCATAGTGCAATACTTCCCTGGCCGTTGAAGCCCGGAGTGTTTTTCTCAATTACCGTGGGTATTGAGTTTTCACTTCGTCACCAAAAATCATGTCTTTATCATTATTGCTCGTCGTTATGTGCATGCTTGTTATCTCGTTAGCATCTAATACTAAATATTCTTTACGTGTATCAGATATTTGTTATTATATATACTGCTTCTGCTATACTTTTAACGGGGTCGAAACTTGATTGTTCACATTAGCACAAAAAATATTTTTTCAACTTGCTTAGTGAAAAGCTGCATAGATTTATTGAGGATGATATCAATAGCTGAATCAGTCCTTAGAAGGTATCTCTCGGACTCTTTTGATATTGGACGGGGAGGTAACCAAGTGTTAAATGCTGCTTATCAAGATTTTCTTTCATTGTAGTCCAAATGGTGATTGGAGGATGTTTTTCTCTTTTGCGGGTAAGTAGTATGGTCACCAAGTCATGATGACTCATTCATATCTGGCGTGGAGAACCTTGCGGTTTTTTTAATTCTTTCATCATATTCTTCTAGACAAATAAGAGTTCAGAAAAACAATTTTGTCAATGTTGATTTTAGGATCCAACTTGTTGAAATTAGAAATGTGACCATAAATGATTTTACTTGCTACCAAAAATTATCTACCTTCTAGAACTTCTATAATGTATTGGTTTTCAAAAATCATAATTAAGGTCATATAATCAATATTGAGTTTAATTCATATGAAAAATATAAAGTTACAAGAAAGTTGTTATCTACTAAGGACCAAGAAAGTTGACCAGATTTGGCATATTGTTGACCGGCCAGATTAAACAGTTGATGTAATCGAAATGTTAACCGGCCAAAAAATGTTGGTCGGAATAGAAAGATAACTGGAAGATATCATGAAATCATGGACTAAAAATGAACTGTGACAATCGAGGATTTAAAAAGAAGACTGGTTAAGATAGTTGGTCAAAATAAATAGAAATCCAGAGACGATATTCCACAGAAGAAATCCGGGGATGATTTCCGGAGAAGAATTTCCGGAGACGATTTTGAAGAGAATTTCTGGAGAGAAAAGTTGGAAGGAATATCATAGAGGATTTTCGAAGAGAATTTTTGGAGAGGATTTTTGAAAAAAAGATAGATAACAAGAATAAAATATTGATCGGTCAAGAGAATTGACTTGAGTAGAATAGAATACCGAAATAGAAAGATGACAAAATGGGATGATGATCGTTCAAGAAAGTTGACTGAAGTAGATTGAGGGCAAGAATGAAATGATGAACGGTTGGATAAGTTGATCGGATTTGGCTAAAGGGCGGAGTGGCTAGTTATGAGTACGTGAACTACTCCTACTTAGTCCTACCTGCTCCGTTGATTTGAAACTTTCTACTTTAAGGATTGAAGATGATAATATAGAACCTTCTAGAAAGATGACTTAAGCAGAATATCTAAAATAGTTGATCTGTTTTTACCTACTCTTACCTACCCCACTGCCAATATATACTGGACTTGGGAGTTAAGGAGCAAGTGGAGAAGTCTGAAGAAGGAACACGAAGGAGGCAAAGAAAATGCAGAAGAATAATTAAAAGAAGAAAACCCAACATCAGAATAAGTAAGGAATTAGCAGAAGAGGTAAAGGCAAGTGTACCATATGTTTTTAATTCATGTTTAAAATCTGATTAAGCATTATTGTTTTCATACTTGTCTTCATTAAGTTTCTACATAAAGCATGCCATGATGATTGTTTTCTCATGTCTATGAAGAAGTTTCATGTTCAATACATGTGTTATACTCTTTATATGAGATTTCATTCCACGGTTCATGCTTGATATTTTGTTAGAATTCCTTCTGATCATTAAGCTCGGATTTTGTAACGGGATTTGATAAAGTTTAAGTCATGGTGCTCGGAAAGATGACCTGTATATTTGAACTTTATCTACTTATTTTAAGCCCTCATCCGTTTGCATGTTCGTTTGACGTTTACAAAGGAAAGCATGCTTTTTTTTTTTTAAAGAACTTCGAATATTTGCTCATCAAGGACTTCGAACGAATGCTTTTTAAATAATTTCAGTCTTTTGAAAGCTCATGATTTATGAAATTGGATTTTGATGGCCGAATAGTTGCGGGCTTAAAATGTAGTTAGTTTGATAGTTGAATAGTTGTAGACCTTAAATGTAGCCAGTATTTGATGAAAATTGGTTTTAAATTTGAAATATGCTTTGGAAACCATTTAGGATGAAAAAAAAAAAGATTTCAGCCCATGTTTTATGATCTCATGCAAATGACTTCGGCTCATGTTTTATGTTTTCATGAAAAGGACTTCGGCCATGTTTTATGTTATGTATGCAAACCGCACTCATTCTGTTTCATTCGATTCCAGTTGAGGGTATATATTTATGCATGTTTTCATTTATGGTTACTTTGTTGGGCAAATCTGCTCACCCTTGCTATTTTTTTACTTTCAGACGAATAAGAATTTAAGTCGGACGAGAAAGAATAGAGTTGGACGGACAAGCTAGGAAATGAAGGTTGATCCGGAATTCATAAACCAGTAAAGGCCGACCTAGATGAAATTAAACTTTGGGTATTTTGGGAGACTTATGTATAACTATTCCGCTGAGAAATTTAATGGATATTAGTATATTTTTGCATGATATTATAGTTAAATATTTCGGCTCCTAGTAGCATCTCCTATGATTTTGGGTCTTGACTCAGTAAGTGACCGACCTAGTCAAGACTGACTGAGTTAAAACTCAGCCAAGTTGTGGTTGACCTAATTAAGGCTGACTTAAATTGATCGGCCGCTTGTGATCCCGTACACGTAAAAGAATAAATAAAATTTTAAATCCACCTTATATTATATGCCTTTTGTGCCGAGGTAATTATCCCGGTTATATAAATGTTTGATAATTGGCGGAGGTTATATGGTGGACTATGACCCGTTCCGTCACAACTTCACAGTGCGGTAACCTCTTCAGGATTTCATCAAACTTTTTCCATATAATAAAATTAGCTCATATCAATTCACCAAGTTCTCTATGATTTATTTTGATGATGGCGTCATCTCTTTGTTCATAGCATCTAGACACACGAGCCATAATCTTTTGTAATCCTAGATGATGCAGGTGGATCTAGGAAATAGAATAAATTAAAGAAAGCTTACAAAAGAATAGAAAATCTGTGAAGTGAAACAAAATTGCAAAATAAATAAACACTTTGGCAGAATGGGAGAAAAAATAGCTAATCTGCCGCTTACAATAATAAGAAAATAGAGTGGTTACAGGGGTAAAGAGTGATTGATATACTACCGTGAAGGATGTCAATAGAAAATAAAGGGATAGAGGAATAATCTTTAAGAGGGATATTAACAAATGGGAAGTGACTCAATTAACCTTTTGATGATCTACCCAATGATTCAATCAACCTAGAGTTAGGACTCACTCGCCAATCGAAAGATTAAAGACTCCTTAAAATATAAAACTCTTCTTTCTAAAAAGGGATCAATTCTTGTTCTTCAAGTGTCTCTTACTCTAAGATTTGTACTACTTAAAGTAAGAAATCAATCAAGCATTAGGGGGATTCTTGAAACAATTCTTGCCACACTGCTGCAACAGCAACATTTAACGAGGATTATGGTAACTTGCAGTTGCAACACAGCCACGCTTGTGGACCTCGGCCACAGCTCCTTGAATGATGTTTGGGAATCCTTCTTTTATTTCATAATTGTGAGCATTAATGTCTGGTTTGGTCGCGTTGTGGGTTGGGCTATCAAAGTTGTTGGAAGAAGAAATTGTATTCTATAATCTCCTCTGCATTGAAAAAATCATCCTCAAGTTAAAAAATGTTATACTGTGCCATAAATTTAGAGGGCTACTGTCTTGTCATGATATAACACTGAACTGTATGTATGGTGACCCAAACAGTGGAGACAACTGATCCCATATTCTCAAAGATCGCTTTAATGCTCAAAATAATTGTGAGCAAATCTCAAGGAGTGGCCATCTCTAAGGGTGGCAACTGATCCCGAGAATACACCTAGTCACTGCCGGAAGTCCTTAGAAGGGTCATTTAATTGCTATGGTCATTATCCTGTTCCAAGAAGTTCACCTAATGTTAGTTTTCTTATTTAAATAAGTACAATTAGCTAAATTTTAATCAAAAGTTTAAGTGAATTATCTCACCAATAAAAAATAACAAGTCCTCTGCTGATAATCTATTCCAAATGTTTAGGTTGACTGATTTCATAAAGGTAATGGTGTCCCTTTGAAAGCTAAGTGATCCCTGATTTTTATTCTTATTTTTAAATTATCCTTTATCAATTCAAGTTCCGTTTTATCTTCCATGTTCGAGTATGCATCAACTAGTATTAGAGAAAATTGTGACTAAGTGTGTCTAAAAGTCATGAATAAAGAAGTATCGCCATAACTAAAATAAATTATAAAGCAGAGCTTGATGAATTGAGACTAGCCAATTTCGATATGCTGAAAAGTTAGATGAAATCCTAAAGAGATTATTACACTGCAAAGTTCCTAAATGTAGACAATCTTTGGCACCAATTAAAATCACTCGTAGTGATATCCCTGATTTTGACCCCAAAGTTGATTCTAAAGTCTACATCAACTGGATTGTTTTGCTGGACTCTTATTTTGGCCAAAAGAATATGAAAATTTTCCCTTCAAAGGCTGTCCGAATAACATCAACAGAGGAAAAAACTTAAAGCCGGCTGTTGCATAGAAACCCAACCCAGGCGGTTGTGGAAGAGTCTACAGCCTCACCCGGAAGCTCCTTTACCTGGAAAACAAGATCCCATTTTTATGATGGATGAAAAGAAAAAGATGTCGATACTTGCCCACGCAAGGAAACGACACTTGAGTCACCAAGATTGATAAATCGGCCAATCACGTTGATGAAGTCAGTGTGCCAACAGTCGTCAAACTGAAACTAGACGGTTCAACTCCTCAAGCCCATCTACACGAAAACGATGAAACTAGAGATGAATTCACCTTGATGAATAATCCGACTGGCCATGTCTTAGCCACAAATAAAGGAAGCAATTTCCATGTTGATATCAGTGTGGGAGTTTCGAGATTTGATGAAGTCTAGCTTGTGTAAAGTTCGACGGCAGGCGAAGGAGAAGAATTACTGAGCGTCGGCACCGATGAGCTCAGAGAGGGAGAACGATGGAACGATGAAGGAGGCGGACGCAAGCCATTTTATTCATTCTGCTTCATTCTTCAATATAGAGCACAGTGGCCGATTTATAGTACAAAGGAAATGAAAAACAAAAGGAAAGAAAAATAATGTGGGAAATTATAACGAGAAAAAAAATAAAAGGTAACAAATAAATAAATATATACAAGTGTGCTGTATTTCCTATTTGGTAATATTCCCTGTATTTTCTAATACCCCCTGCAAGATGGAGCATATATATTGAGTATGCCCAACTTGGATAAGTGAATCTCCAAACGATGTGCGGGTAAAATCTTGGTGAACATATCGGCAAGTTGATTATGCGTAGTCACATAGTGAGTCCGAACACTTCCGTCTTGAATCTTATCACGAACCAAATGACAATCCAACTCAATGTGCTTGGTCCGTTCATGGAAAACAGGATTGGCGGATATGTGTAGAGCAGCTTGATTGTCGCAGTATAGATCAGCGGCGTGAGAGTGTGGTATCCACAAATCGTGTAAGATATAACGTAGCCAAGAGAGTTCGCAGCAAGTGGTAGCCATGGATCGATATTCTGCTTCCGCGGAGGAGTGAGAGACCACCGATTGTTTCTTGCACTTCCAGGAGATAAGAGAGTTCCCAATGAATGTGCAGTAGCCAGTAATGGATCTTTGAGTGTCGGGGCATGAAACCCAATCTGCATCACAAAAAGCTCGAAGTTGAATATTAGAGGTGGAAGAAAATAATATACCTTGCCCCGGATTCTGTTTGAGGTATCGCAGAACTTGATAAGCTGCATTCATGTGACTAGACGTTGGCTGAGTCATGAATTGACTTAAAATATGGACGGCGTAACATATATCGGGTCTTGTGACTGTCAGATATAGGAGCCTCCCAATCAGTCTTCGATAGATGCTAGGATCTTGTAAAATAGTCCCAATTTCTTTACTCAGTTTAACATTTTGATCCATTGGAACTCTAAGGGGTTTTGAACCAAGGGAACCTGAATCTGCTAAAATATCAAGAGCATATTTTCGTTGACATATATGGATGCCCGTTGATGAACGTGCAACTTCTATCCCAAGAAAATATCGTAAAACACCGAGATCTTTAATTTTGAAGGCACGATTGAGATATGATTTAACAGAATGAACAGAAGCCAAAGAACTACTGTCCACAATGATATCATCAACGTACACAAGTAGCACTGTAAAGGATTGATCATCTTGTTTGGTAAAGAGGCTATAATCAGTTTTGGATTGGGTGAAGTCAAAAGTAATCAAGGATGTAGATAGCTTGGCGTACCACTGTCTAGCGACATTTAATAAATGTTGGTGTTTGCGTTCAACAACACCGTTTTGTTGTGGTATTTTCACACAACTACGTTGATGAATAACACCTGTTTTTCTGTAAAAATCTCCCAGTCTGAATTCTGTGCCATTATCGCTACGAATTACTTTGATTTTGACATTGAATTGTGCGGCAATCAGATTATAGAAGGCTTCCAAGCACAATTTTGTATCCGATTTTTGTTTCAGCAGGTAAATCCAGGTACTTCTGGATGCATCATCAACGATAGTTAAAAAATATTTATATCCATCATAAGATACCTCAGAACATGGTCCTCATAAGTCACAATGCACCACGTCGAATAAGGTGTGTAACTTATGAGTACTGGGAGAAAAGGAAAAGCGACGCTGCTTGGCCATGTGACAAATAGAATAGGGATTATCATTAATTGAATGCACTGCTCCTTTTACAAAGGGGTCGTTTATTAGTTTCAACCTAGAATATGAAATGTGACCTAGTCGAGAATGCCATAGATTAGAAGGCGATGAAGCAAAATTAACCGAAGGCTCCTTGCAGAATTTGGAGAGAAGGCTCTGTAAAGAATTGGGATCAACTTTCTTATTCATTAGATAATATAAATTACTTTTCTCTTCACTCATCCCAATCGTTGTCCAAGTAGTAAGGTCCTGAATCAAGCAGATGTTAGAAAAAAAAACATACCGCAATTAAGTGTATCAGTTAGCCGTTTTACGGAAACTAAATTAAAGGTGAATGAAGGAACACAAAGCACATTGTGCAACATTAATTTATCGGTGAGTCTAATGTTTCCAATATGAGAAACAGATGCTTTACTTCTATCCGGATGTTTGACAGAGTATGAAATCTGGACCTTGGGATGAGTATGTAATGAAGAATCACATATCATATGATCGGTTGCCCCAATATCCGGAATCCATGCTTGTCGACTTTTATCACAGTAATTATGTAAGGAACAAATAGGGAGGACATTACCGGTCATGTTAGCAGCCTTTGGCTACTCGTTCACTGGGTCGAACATATGCTGCCCCGTCTTGGCAGCAGCATTCTTAGATTGAATCAACTCCATGAGTTGATTAAATTGGTCTTTGGTCAATGCAACACTATCATTAGGGGTTCCTTCTTGGTCAGTGTGGTACTTGAAGCTTGATAAATTGACAGAAGAAGTTATATTCCCAGTTCTGCCGTGGGCCTTGTGATTAGGGGAAAACCATGCAATAGATAACACTTTTCAACAACATGCCCAGTTTTGTGGCAGTGGGAGCAAACGGGCGCATCGACATTACCGATTTTGAAGCATTGCTGGACAGAATGTCCAACAATTTTACAATATACACAGAAGGGCCTGTCCTTCTTGGTATGATAATTTGGTTTCACATTGTTTTTTGAAGAGCTAGGGTTCCGTTTGGCAGTTAAGGCCACTGTGTTCAAATTCTGGGCCACAGACAGCATGTGATGCTACTGTTCTTGCTGTTGGATGACCGAGAACACTCGGTTAACAGAGGGAAGGGGGTCCATCATCAAGATTTGGTCTTGGGCATTAGAGTAAGCATCGTTTAAGCCCATCAAAAATTGTATAACACAATCTCGTTGGTATTTGTCAGCAAATGATTTCATCTTGCCGCAATCACAACTTGGAAGAGGATCGTAAATCAAGAGTTCATCCCACAAAGTTTTAAGCTTACCGTAGTACACGCTCACCAGGTCTTGTTCTTGCATCAGTCCAGCCAACGATTTCTTTAATTGAAAAATCCTTGGCCCGTTCTGTTAGGTAAACCGGTCGCGAAGCTCATTCCAGAGCTCGAAGGCATCATCGACGAAGATGACGCTAGCTTTAATCGATGGGCTAACTGAGTTTTGGATCCAGGAGACCACCATATCGTTGCAACGCCCCCAAATTTCAAATATGGGATCGCTTGAGTCACTCGGTTTGTGAATAGTGCCCTCGATGAACTAAATCTTGTTTTTGGCTCGCAAGGCTCGACGCATGGCTCTGGACTAAGTGGTGTAGTTGTCGGTGGTGATTAAATCGGCAACCAGAGTGATGGCCGGGTTGTCACCGATTTCCAATCGGAAGGGATTTGTGAGGTCTGTGAGGGTTTGAAGTCGCATTTGTTCGTGCGAAGAGGTAATGGACGGGTTAGTTGTGTTTGATGTGGATTCGAGCAAGGACGGTGGAAACGCCATGCTCTGATACCATGTAAAGTTCGATGGCAGGCGAAGGATAAGAATTACTGAGCGTCGGCACCGACGAGCTCAGAGAGAGAGAACGATGAAGGAGGCGGACGCAAGCCATTTTATTCATTCTGCTTCATTCTTCAATACAGAGCACAGTGGCCGATTTATAGTACAAAGGAAATGAAAAACAAAAGGAAAGAAAAATAATGTGGGAAATTACAAAGGGGAAAAAAAATAAAAGGTAACAAATAAATAAATATATACAAGTGTGCTGTATTTCCTATTTGGTAATATTCCCTATATTTTCTAATAGCTTGTTGTAAATCCAATCATATTCTGTTAGGAGAACACGCGCGCTATTGTGCCAAGCTATTAAGATAGGTTGAATTGTGCCGGCTTACTGAATTTGAAATTACAAACCTTCCCTACACCAACCATTCAGATTTAAGCCCCAAGGGTCTTCCTCTCCTCCACTAAATCACAACTCAAGCAACACTTTGAACTGCCCCGTTTCTTAATTATCGCTGCAAGCAAGAGTACATTCCCCCAACATTTAATGGTGGAAACATAAACCTAAATCAAAAGACCCTAACAGCCAGCTCCCCCCAGAATTTTGGAATGCTGTGTGGCTCTTCAACTCGAGGACGAGTTACTTAAAAGGCAGGATGATGCAGTAGCAAACTGTACACATGGCGACACAAACAACCCAGATGGGCCGACCCACATTCTCACATAAAATACTAATGCTCAAAATAATTGTGAGCAAATCTCAAATTGTGGCTATCTCCAAGGGCGGCAACTAGTTCCCAATAGCACACCTAGCCACAGCTGGAAGTCCCTAGAAGGGTCATTAATTGCAACGACTGATTATCCTGGTTCCAAGAACGTGGAGACGCATTATCTCATTAGCTACTTTCTTAAGGCTATATTTACATCACTTCCTCGAGCTCACAAAAAGAATTCCTAAGCTCTAATCACTTTTGTTATTTAAGTACATACGTAGGCTAAGTTTTTATCAATAAATTGTGTTATCTGATTAACAAAGTGTAATAAGTACAACATTGTTGAGCAATCCCAATACTTAGGTTGAGTGATTCTCTTAGCTGACTATCAAAAATGAGTGAGTCTTGTTGTAGGGTGAGTAATTTCTCAACAATTGTTCTTATTTTTTTATTATCCTTTATCAATTAAAATAATGATTTATCTTTTGTATTTATATTTGCATTGGATACATTGTGAAAATCATCCTTCAAGGGAACTCTAAGAGAAAGATCACTAGCGTGAACCACGACATTCAAGGCTACATCCACCCAAGGACCTAGGCAGATTTTCCTTTGAAGGTAAATATCAAACTTTCCCAATTAACATTCTATTCATTTTCTCAACTGTATTGTTCAGTTATGGCATTTTTGGTAGTTTCTTTTGTCATGTTTCCTATGATTGACAATACTCATCAAACAATCCAATGTACTCATCTTTGTTGTTATTAGGAATGCATTTCGTTCTTTTGTATTTATCTTTCAACAAGGCATAAAATTGATTGAAGATATGAGGGGTTTGATCTTTTGACTTTAAGGGATAGACCCTCTATTTTCTGAAACAGCCATCAATAAAAGCTATAAAATAAAATGCATCACCAATAAATTTCATCTTCACAGATATTCATATATTGGTGTGCATAAGTTTTAGAAGGCTCAATCTTCTTAAAGGATTTCCATGGAATGGAACTATGCTTACTTTCGTGCAAGCAATGAGTGCATGTGCTAAACTTTGCTTCATTCACTCCCACAATAAAATTCCTACTTTACTTTGTACATAGATTTGATTTGATTTTCAAAGTAGAATTGATTTTATTTTCAAACAAAATCTAATTTTTTTTTTCTTAGAAGATA
>JAODPA010057135.1:0-11322 GCA_025585075.1 Nepenthes mirabilis
CCCCCTCTGATCCCTCCTCCTCTGCTTCCGGCCTACTGCTGGGTGCTGAGTGTTTCGGGACTTGCGGGCCTGTTCGAGAGTCTTGCCCTTGTGATGTTGCGGCTCCTCCTCCTCAAGTAGATCCAGCCTCCACTGGTGCCCCTTCTCTCCCTTCCGCCTCTAGGTCCTTTTTGAATCTACCTACGGCGGGAGTTCCCTCAAAATCGGATGCTCTCCCCTCGCCCTCGTGGGCTGACATCGTCATCAAGGACAACAAATCCTCAGATACTTCGCTTAAGTACTTCCCTCCCCCCTCCCCTTCGGGCTCTGCTGTGGAGATGTTTCCCCCTGCTGAAGTCATTTAGCAGGGCAATGAGGATTGGAAAGATTCTCTTGTGGGTTACTTCTATGAAACCCCCCTAAATTTCTACATTGTTAACCACATTGCCCGGAAAATCTGGGCAAAGTATGAGTTATCCCATGTTGCCGAAATAGAAAATGGCTTTTTCCTATTCCGTTTCGCCAGTGCCTCTCAAATGCAGAAATGCCTTTATCATGGTCCCTGGACCTTCGCTGGGCAACCTTTCTTTCTCAAGGAATGGTCCTCAAACCAGATTCTCACAAAAGAAGAACATACAACCTTCCCTATTTGGATTCACCTGAAAGGGGTGCCGGTACAGTTCTGGACTCCCTTGGGGCTTAGCTGGATTGCCAGCGCCATTGGCAAACCCCTACAATTAGACCTTGCAACAGCCAAGAGGGATCGCCTTAAGGTCGCCCGTATCTGTGTAGAAATCCCTACCACTTTCCACTTTCATGATTGTATAAAAGTCAATCTAGGTACAATAGTTGGCTCTTCCCAGGCTGTCGATTTGGTGGTGGAGTACCCCTGGAAGCCTAGTCAAGGGGTATCTATCCCTGCTCCACAGCACCCAAAGATCCTGAGGAAATCCCCTTCTAAACCTAAACCTTCTGGTCGCCCTCCTCCTACTGCTCCAGCAGGCAGGGCTCAAGAAGGCTTAAGTCCAAAGAGAGTGGCTAACTCTGCTGAGGCTGGAGTGAAGATAGCTAGCACTGTGCCAACCTCAAATGCTTTTGCCGCCCTGCAAAATCCGGAGGCCTCCATTCTGTCAGAGGAGCCTCAAGGCGTTCCTCCACTGGATTCTGATAGCAGCAGCAGAGATCAGAGTTTCCCAGCTTGCGATCTTCCCATACTAGAGGTAGTCAAACTGGTTGAGAACCCCCCTAGTCCCTCCTCCACCAACATCTCTTCAGCCACTAGAAGTTCCCGTTTGGTGGCTAAGAGGGTGCCGGTTGAGGAGCCTCACATTCCGATAGAAAAGGATGTTGGGCCTCCCAAGGTGAAACAAACTACAAATAACGCTAAGGGGGCCAAAAAGAAAATTCCCCCCTCCCCCACACCCAATGGTTAGTGTTGCTTGTTGGAATGTTCGAGGGCTAAATGGGGCCCTCAAAATCCAAGACGTCAAGCAATTCATTTTGCCCTCAAAATGTCCCAATGTTAGTCTTGTTGAAACTCGGGTAAAGAAAAATAAGGCTGGCCTTATATCCAAAATGCTGATGCATTTCTGGAATTGGGAGTGGAATTACTCTGTCAGTCCTTCTGGCCGCATTTGGATTGGTTGGGATGCAAATTTTGTAGATTTGAGCATCTTGACAAAAACTGTTCATATCATCCATTGCAAAGTAATCAATAAAATCAATAATCATCCTTGCTTCTTATCCTTTATCTATACTTCAAATTTGGAGATTGACAGGAGACTCCTCTGGAATGAACTGAGATCCATCCACCACCATATCTACAATAAGGCTTGGGCCGCATTGGGGGATTTTAATGCCATTAGAGCTCCTTCTGAAAACTTAGGGGGTTGCTGGAACGCATCCAGTGCCAGAGCTCTTGATAATTGTCTCTATGATTGCAACTTGCATGACCTAAGCTTTACCGGCGCTTTTTTCACCTGGAATGTTGGTAGAGCTCCAGGATCTTGTACCTTTCGGAAGCTGGATCGTGTAGTGGTAAATGGTCCTTGGCTTTTGGAGTCCCCCTCTGTAGCCTCCTACCCCCCGGCAAGACTCTCGGACCACTCTCCTTGCATTCTCTACCCCCATTCCTAGAAGCCTCTACATGCTGAAAATTTTTGATTCAATAATTTCCTTGTGCCTCATCCAAATTTCCTCCCCATCGTTCGCCGATGCTGGGATTGCTGTATACAGGGCGTTCCCATGTTTCGATTAGTCTCTAAGCTGCGTATTCTCAAGGGGAAGATGAAGGAATTAAATCGAAACTTGGGTAATGTTCATTAGGAGGTCGCCCACGCGCGAACGTCGCTCGAGGACTTCCAGAGGATTGGTCCCCCTCCTGGCCCTCAGCTTGGAATTAATGAGGAAGATAGGTTGAAAGCTGATTATCGAAGAGCTTTGAGAATTGAGCTTGAATTCCTTCAGCAAAAGACGAAGATTAGATGGATAAAGGATGGAGACCAATGCACAAAATTCTTCTTCCGCTCCATTGCTGGAAATTACAACAGGAATAGGATCCTCTCCCTTACCAAAGAAGATGGTTCTCCAACCTGCAGCTTAGAAGAAGTGCAACAACTTTTTGTAATTCACTTCTCTCATCTTTTGGGTACTGGCAGACCGAGAGGGTCCTTCTCTAAGGAGAATCTCCAACCTTTTATCCTCAAAATAGTACCAGACTCCCTCCGCCCGGACCTTTGTTGCCCCGTCTCTGCTGATGAAATCTGTCGGGCACTGTTCACAATTGAAGACAA
This sequence comes from Nepenthes mirabilis, assembly GCA_025585075.1. Classification (NCBI taxonomy): domain Eukaryota; kingdom Viridiplantae; phylum Streptophyta; class Magnoliopsida; order Caryophyllales; family Nepenthaceae; genus Nepenthes; species Nepenthes mirabilis. Next base: position 2,772 of record JAODPA010057135.1, read on the forward strand.
TAAAGCCCCTGACCCGAATGGTTTCTCTGCAAAGTTTTTTAAAGCTGTTTGGAATAAAATTGGTAACTCTATTATAGAAGCAGTTCAAGATTTTTTCCATCATGGAAAAATCTTGAAGCAGATCAATGCGACCTTGATTTGCTTAGTCCCGACGATCAAATCACCTGCAAAGGTCTCTGACTTCCGGCCCATTGCGTGCTGCAATGTCATCTACAAGATCATATCTAAGATCCTTGCTGGCCACCTTCAATCTTCGCTCCCCTACCTTATTGGAAATTGCAAAACTGCTTTCGTTACTAGTCAGAATATTGGAGATAATATCCTGCTTGCTCAGGACTTACTCCAAAAGTACCACCTCAATAAAGGGGCTCCTCGTTGCGCGCTTAAAGTTGACCTGACGAAGGCTTTTGACTCTATCCATTGGGACTTCGTACTGGCCATCCTTGAGATGATGAATTTTCCCCCACAATGGTCAGTTGGATAAAGCAGTGTATCACCACCACCTCATTCTCCATCAATTGGAATGGTACTTCGGTGGGATTCTTTCGAGGCGCCAAAGGACTTCGGCAGGGGGACCCACTCTCTCCCTATCTCTTTGTGCTAGGGATAGAAGTCCTGAATGGAATCTTGGATAGAATGGCTAGGACTAACCTGAATTTCCAGTTCCACTGGAAATGCGAAAATTCTCGTATTGTGATGCTTGGTTTTGCTGATGACTTGCTCCTGTTCTCCAAAGCTGACCGAAAATCCGTTTGGGCTATTAAAGACAGTCTTAATATTTTCAGTAGCCTTTCCGGTCTCAACCCAAATTTGGATAAGAGTGAGATCTATACCTGTTCTGCCAGTGAGGACACCATCCAGGGCATTATTCACATTCTCGGTTTCAAACGGGAAAATCTTCCTGTCAGATATCTTGGAGTTCCCCTTCTCACCTCGAAGTTTTCTATCTCGGACTGCAAGCGTCTCCTTGATCGAATTCAACAGAGAACCTCATCTTGGAAGAATCACTGGCTCTCCTTTGCTGGGAGACTCCAACTTATCTCCTCCATCCTCTCAAATATCCACAACTACTGGGCCTCCATGTTCATCCTTCCCAAAATCATTTTGAACTGCATTGATTAGACTCTTCGCTCCTTTCTTTGGAAATGCTCCTTTGAAGGTAGATACTCCGCAAAAGTTGCCTGAAAGGATGTTTGCACCCCGAAAAGGGAGGGGGGATTAGGCCTTAAAAATCTGAATGCATCCAATAAAGCTCTTTTGAGTCGTCATTTATGGAGAATCATCTCAAAGGATCCTGATTCCATTTGGGTTTCCTAGACTCCTACCCACCAGATAAAAGATCGTTGCATTTGGACCATAAAAGTTCCTGATTCAGCCCCTTGGAGCTGGAAAAAGCTGATGAAGCTCCGGATTGCTCTCCGCCCCATGATCCGGTATGTTATTGGAAATGGAGTGGATACTTTCCTCTGGCTGAACCATTGGCATCCAATGGGTCCGCTCCGTGATCGTTTTCATTCAAGGATCAGGTGTATAACTGGCCTGCCCCTTGATGCAAAGGTAAAAGATATCATCAATGATGGTAACTGGAGATGGCCAAACCCATTTGACATGGAGGTTGCGGGTATTATGGACAGTATGCCCCCTACACCCCAGACCAGTCCCGCAGTGATGGGGTTCTTTGGACTGCTGATCACTCTGGGATTTTCACTGCTAAATCCGTATATGGGATCTTTCAGGGGGCTAACGAAGCGGTGGTATGGTCTGATCTTGTCTGGGGACCCATGCACATTCCGGACCACGCTTTCATTCTCTGGTTGGCTATTCGAAATAGGCTCAGCACTCTGGATCGGATTAGCAGATTCCTTCAATGCTCAACGAACTGTGTTATTTGCTCTAATGGGGAAGAAAGTCTTAACCACCTGTTCTTTGACTGCCCTTTCTCCTCGACCATCTGGCGCCTCATACACCAGAAGGCTGGTCTACATTGGCCTTACCCTGACTGGCATTCCAATATCTTGTGGGCTGCCAACAGATGGAAAGGCAAAAACCTCAAAGCTCGCTCCTACAGGTTCTCCCTTGCAACCTCAATTTATTTCATCTGGAGAGAGAGAAATCAACGAGCCTTTAAGGTTTCTGCCTATAGTGAATCCCAACTGGCTTACCAGATAACAAATGCGATGAGGGGCAAACTGGAGTCAGCCCATCTTTTTGATGCCCATAAAGACAGATCGGTTTTGAGTAGATGGAACATCCCCCTCGTGGCCTTGAGATCGGGTGCAGTCATCTAATCTTTATGGGCTTGCTGTTGTGGTTCATTACCCTAGCCTTTGAGGAACTCCGGATTCCGGAGTTCCATTGCTGGTGGTGTGTTATTTTTCACTTCTTAGCGGAGTAAATTGTATCTGGAGCTGAATTTATAAATAAAAAAAAACTCTTTGCCCTTGCTTTTGGGGACTTTGAAATCCGGAGTTCTTTTACCGGCGCTATTTTTTTTCACTTCTTGGCGGAGTGATTTTTATCCAGAGCAGATATTTGCGTTGGTTGAATCCGATGCTGTCTTCTCTCTTGGCCGGACTGCATTTGAAAAAAAAAAACATTTTGACTTTGCCTTTGAGAACTCCGGATTCCGGAGTTCTTTTTGCCGGTGCTGTTTTCCGCTACATGGCAGAGTGTTTTGTATTCGGAGCTGTTGGATGGACTCCGGAACTGTTGAGGACTCCGAAATCTGGAGTACTCTCTTTTTTCACATTTTAGAGTGCATTCTCCTCAAAAAAGAAAAAACATTTTGCTTTTGCTTTTGGGAACTCCGGTTTCCGGAGTTCCTTTTGCCGGTGCTGTTTTCCACTACATGGCGGAGTGTTTTGTATCTGAAGCTGTTGGATTGACTCTGGAACTGTTGAGAACTCCGGAATCTGGAGTATTTTTTTTTCTCATCTTAGAGTGCTTTCTCCTCAAAAAAAAAAAAAAAAGGCTGGATCGTTCTTCCCATCTGTATTGGAGCATCACTATTAAAGCTTCTGGTATAGATTTGTGCCGGATTTTTTTTAGACTCCTTGGACGGAGTGGATAGCTGGGGTGAGGTAACTGGAGTGTTTACCTCATTATGGTCGGAGCGTTTTTATTAGTGATTTCGGAGTGAATTTGTACTTTTTCTAGAGTGCTTTTTTTTTCACCTTGGACGGAGTGTTTGTCTCACCTTGGACGGAGTGAAATTTGCTCTCTTTGGACGGAGTGACTTTGCTCACGCTTTTGAAGTGCATTTTTCCGGAGTTTTCTTTCGGAGTGCTGTTTTTTGCCCTTGGACGGAGTGAGGTGGCTGGATTGATTACCTCATTTTAAACAGAGCGACTTTGTTAGTGCTCCTGGAGTGAATTTTTTCCGGAGTGCTTTCTATATCTCCTTGGATGGAGTGTTTTTGTCTCACCTTGGACGGAGTGTATTTGCTATCTCTGGACGGAGTGATTTTGCTCGTGCTTCCAGAGTGCAATCTTCCGGAGTTCTTTATTGGCTTCTGGACGGAGTGGTTTGTCTGCTAGGTCCAGTTGCCCTTACCATTTGATTAATGCGAAGGTGGCGTTGATTTGAAGTGGCGTGGTGACGCAGTGACGGAGTGGCTTTCCGGTGTGCTTTATGCTAGCTAATCGGCCGAAGTGCCTTTTATGGCCGGAGTGGCTATTTGAAGCCAGAGTGCCTTTTGAGGCCAGAGTGGGTTTTTGAAGCCGGAGTGCCATTTGCACATAATGGCCGGAGTGGATTTCGTGTGTTGAGGCCGAAGTGACTTTTCAAAGCCGGAGTGCCTTTTGAGGCCGGAGTGGCATTTTGATGCTGGAGTGTTATTTGAGGCCGGAGTGGCATTTTAAAGCCGGAATGCCTTTTATATTCTTAAAGCCGGAGTGATGTGGGATGAGAATTTTTGGAATCGAAGAATCCCAGTTGGGGAGCCTGCTGGCTGATATTTCAGTTCAGGAAGGTTATAAGGTACATGATTCTCTGAAGCTTGATGTTGCTAGGTTAGTCCCTGGTGTTACCACTGGGTCTCTCAAGGAGGGCACTTCTGAGGAGATTTCCAGTGATGCTCTTACTAGTCTTACTAGAGTTGATGTGTCCTCCGATCTCCCTGTGTTACTTGCTGATAGGGACTCCGAACAAAGTCCTCGTCACCAATCCATCAATCCGGATGATCAGATTGATAGGATTCCAGATGAGGTTCATTCTGTTGAGGCTTGCATTTGCTCTGGGATTGTCATGAATCCTGCAGTTGCTGAGGGGTCTGCATTGGATGTTTTTTACTCGGTCAACTCATTCACGATCCTCCAGGATCCTGAGGAATTAGATGTGCAGGAGCTACAGTGTGGTCCTCCTGATTCTATGGTCTCGATCTCAAATGCTAAAATTGAGTCTGTGCCAGACTCTCCTATTAAGCTAACATGCTATGCTCCTGTTTCTATTCCTGGTACTGCTCTTGGTATTAAGCCTACTAAACAAAAGGTTACAATGTCCAATGCTGAGATGCCTGTGGATCTGGAACCTGAAGATGACAGGAGTGATAGAGCGATTTTCTCTCTGGTAGGGGGGCAATATGTGCAGGCCTATACAATGCTGATGTCCATGCTGTCTCCTCTGCTGATGATGCTAGTGAAAATTGGGTCACTGATAGTGACCCTGATGATGAATCTTCTCAGTTTGTCGAGGATTGGAGTGCTAAGGATGTTGCCAACGATCCAATGCTCTATGCCCTCCAGTGCTTACTTGGGGAGAAGGATTCTAAGATTTTCTTGAAATCCTTCATCAAGGACCAGCTTGATGTCTTGCTTGATTTTTTAGGACCATGTTGGAATGATGTGACTGAGCACACAAAGGATACGTTCAGATCATACTTTCCGAAGGTGGATGATTATCTGAGTTGCCCCTCGGGTGCTTATTTTGTAGCCCTCCGTCTGCTGGTGACTGCCACTTCCTCTAAGCCTCGCATTGACCCATTATCTCCTGAGAGGAAGGTGCTTATATTTGATCTTCTTATTGTCCTGCTGAAATGGAATAAGGATTTTTTGTCAGATCAATATACCGATCTGGATGGTTTAGTGGACGGCCTCCAATGTTTTGATGGCTCTCGCATCTGTTGAATGCTGGATGGTTTCATCCGGTTTGGGATTATTGCCGGTTTGATATGAGACCGGAGTGATTTTGATTTTATGTGCACATACTGTGGCTTGCGTGTGTTGAGGGCGGAGTGGCATTGAGTATGATGAAGCCGGAGTGCCTTTGTTCTCTTAATGCCGGAGTGATGGGCGATGTGGCTTTGTTTGTTTGTTTGAGAGGCCGGAGTGGATTTTCGAAGCCGGAGTGCCTTTCGCACACTTAAAGGCCGGAGTGGATTGCGTGATTGAGTCCGGAGTGATTTTTTTTTAAGGCGGAGTGGTTTGTGTGTTTTCGAGGCCAGAGTGGCTTTTTGAAGACAGAGTGCATTTTGAGGCTGGAGTGGCTTCTTGATGTCGGTATACCTTTTGAGGCCGGAGTGGAATCTGAAGCTGGAGTGCCTTTTACACACTAAAAGGCTGGAGTTGGAGGCCGGAGTGTCATTTTGTAGCCAGAGTGCCTTAAGAGGCCGGAGTGGATTTTTGAAGCCGGAGTGCCATTTGTGTCTGGAGTGGCTTTCTTACAATGATAGAATATTATTGTAACCTTATATTTTTAATGACTATTGCCATAGGTTTAGGGGTCTCCCCTGCTTCTATATCTCTTTCCCAAGTCGGTAAAACACTTGATTAAGAACATAGTTTTTTTGTACATTTTCTTTAAACTTTAATTCAATTAATTACTTATCAAAAAAAAAATAATGTAATCGAATATTTCTGTAATTTTATTAATATCTTTTTCTATGTTTCTTTTTCCAAGTTGGCAAAATACTTGGTAAAAAATATAGTTCCCTGTACACCTTACTTTAATTTAATGCATTTAATTACTTACCCAAAAAAAAGATTTTGAAACCGGCATTGCCTTGTGATTTTGAAACCGGCTTTTGTTAAAGGACCTCCGACATTTTGATGAAAACGACCCCCGGTTTTAAGACACTAAAAGAAAGACCTTATGGTGTCCAGTTAAGTGCATATTCGACTTGATTTTCGAAAAAATATGATTTACGGAACTAAGTGTTTGATGGTCGAGTAGTTGCAGGCCTTAAATGTAGCCATTATTGAGATATGATGGCCAAGTAGCTGCAGGCCTTAAATGTAGCCGATGGTCGAGTAGCTATAGACCTTAAATGTAGCCGTTTGGATATAGTCATGACTACGGACCTTAAATGTAGCGTTATATGATCAGAGGGCCGAGTAGCTGCAGGCCTTAAATGTAGCCGTATGATGGTCGAGAGCTGCATACCTTAAATATAGCCGATTTTTAACGGAAATGAATTTGGAGACAGAAGCATGTTCTCGAAAACCAAATTGCATAAAAATGACTTGAAACCTGTTTACATCGACCCCGGCCATGTTTTATGAGAACCGCATGCATATACGCCTATATTGCATTCTGTCTGTTTGCCTCACTGTCCATAATTATGCATGAGTACCTTGCTGGGCTCCCTAACTCACCCCATTTATTTTTCAGATGATGATGATGGTGATAACGAGTTTATGTCGGACAAAAAAAATGAGGTCCGATGGACTAGATAAGCAGGATAGCCGGCCGGAGATTAAGCAGCAAGGAGCAAAATTTACGTTTTCACTTTTGATGTTTTGGGAAAAGATTTGTAAATTACCTCTGTTGCTAAAAGTTAATAAATATTAGTATGCTTTCGTACGCTGTTATGGTTCGAGTAATTTGTGATTCCTAGTGGCATCTCAATTTGTTCGGGACCCTCATGTCCAACCGACCTCATCTTAGCCGGTCAAAAGAGAGAAACCACGACCCATGGCCGCCAACTCACGAAGTTGGGCCTTACGCAATCCTGTGCACGCGATGTAATATATATACATATAAAAGAAAAATTTTAAGTCCACCTTTTTAACCAGAGTTTATGATCGGTTACAATCGACGGGCGACCGCATGCAATGGAATGTTGTCGGTCCGTCACACGATCCATTCTTGATGGATTTTACCAGAAACTTAAATCGTGACTCTAGAGCAGATTTCAATATTCACACTGATGGAGTTTTAAGATTCCGAGACAGATTATGTGTACCTGATATTATTGAGCTGAATGAAGAAATCTTAAAGGAAGCTTATTGCTCCAGGTATACTATCCATCCTAAAATCAACAAAATATACTAGGATCTGAGAAAGTCTTTCCAGTGGAGAAATATGAAGACGAAGATTGTGGTATATGTGAGAAGATATCTCATTTACCAGCAACTTAAGGCTAAACGAAAGAAGCCAGCAGGCTTATTACAACCACTACCTTTTCCTAGTTGGAAGTAGGAAGACATCTTTACGGATTTTGTATCAGAATTGCCAATGATCCCCAGAAACCACGATGCTATATGGGTCATTGTTGATTGATTGACCAATTCAGCTTATTTCTTGGCAATTCGGATGACATATTTCCAAGATCGGTTGGCACAACTATGTATCAACAAAATTGTCAGACTCCATAGAGTACTAGTATCTATTATGTCCAACCGATCCTAGATTCGTTTCTAAATTCTGGGAAAGTTTGCATCAAGAACTGGGAATAAATCTGAAATTCAGAATGGTATATTATCCTGAGATTGATGAGCAATCTGAACGTACCATTCAAACCCTAAAGGATATGCTGTGGGCTACGGTGCTAAAAATGAAGGGTAACTAGGATGACCATTTGGCTGTAGCTGAGTTTACTTATAACAACAATTACCAAGCAAGTATTGATATGGCAGCGTACGAAATACTATATGGAAGAAAATGTCGATCCCTAATTCACTAGGAAGAAACGAGCAATCATCAACTTCTTGGCGTAGAAGTATCCAGGAGACTTCTAATAAAATCAAAATGATCCATGAGAAGTTAAAGACAATTCAAAGCCGACAAAAGAGTTATACAGAACGCAGGAGATTGGACCTACATTTTGCTGTTGGCAATTACGGCTTCCTGAAAGTATCTCCATGGAAGGGACTTATAGATTCAGACTGAAGGGAAAATTGAAGCCAAAATTCATCGGCCCATTTGAAATCTTGGACAAAGTCGACGAAGTAGCTTATCGTTTGGCTTTGCCACCTAACCTATCTGAAGTGCACAATGTATTTCATCTATCTATGCTCCGAAAATATGTGCATGACCCAACCCATGTCATTGCCCATGAGCCCCTAGCTATCGAGGAGAATTTATCTTATGTTAAAGACCTAGTTCAAATTTTGGGACAAATGGATCATATAACATCTCGAAATATTTTTTTATCCGATTAAATTGAGATTATTTATTATTTTCTGTAATTTTGAGTAATTCAGGCGTGAAAAAAATTAATTAAATATTATAAAATTTTGGAGAATATTTAGAATTGTTGGGCCGATAGTCGGAGTGTGCCTATTCGATCATTCAGGTATCGATTTAAATTTTGAAATTACAAGAAAACGTAATA
>JAODPA010057146.1:0-11321 GCA_025585075.1 Nepenthes mirabilis
AATTGAGAAATAATTTTTTATTTTTATAATTATCAGGCCATCCGCTGATCCCAGGACCGTACAGAATGATCCCACGGAAAGCGTCGTGCACCCGCATGTAGCCTGCATTATCCCACTTTAAAATTAAAATAATCCTCGAAAAATAATATTTTTGGCGCTTTTGATCTTCTTCGTCTTTGAAATGCTGGCCTCTTCAGTTCACCGTCCAAAGCTTCTCGAATAAGCTTCGCATTCTGTATCCTCAGCTCCGCTTCCCTCTCCTCCGTCCCCTGGCCGCAAGGTTTCTGACGGAATTTTTCACATCTCAAAGATGAAAAGAACTACGAGGAGATCTTCTATTGATGTGGAAGAGAAGCGAAATTCGGTATTTATATCCCCTAATTTACTCTTTGATTATTGGAATTTTGTCTAATTTACAGGCAATTTTGGCCGGACTTTCGATTTTGTGACTGGTTGTATTAATTTTCGCAGCTCTGTTTTGAGCAAGGACTTGTGTTGTGCTACATTTATTTTGGTTATCATAACTTCTGTACAGCCCGCGGTGCTGTTCTCTTTGTTCGTTTATTTGTTTTTTGATTTAATAATTTCTTTTGGTTTGACTATCATGAAGGAGTCATGAATCATGTGGAATTTTATATAAAAAAATATTATATGGTTGTGAAGAAGGATCGCCGGTGTCGTTGTATCACCAATTCGGTGTTAGATAATTTGAGTCAATTTGGAAACTTAAGCGAATAGGTAAGACGAGGCAGGAACGTTTTGTTAGATGATGTCTTTTAGATATCGGTTGACACTGAAAAAGTTCATTGCAAGTTAGCCTAGTAGATCTGTAGTTAACTACTGCGGAAAACTTGAGAAAACCTATCAGGGTCAGCTCATTTATTATCCTCCTTACAATTTAGACAATTAGGATTATGATAACGTAACAAAATGTGTTAATCTTGTAATCCTAGTAGTACCTTGCTATATAAGTTGTCTTTAAATGAAATTCTAGCTGTTTCTTCTCCAGTTTTGTTGTTGATTTGTTCCTGTGTAAAGATCTTAAGCATGTAATTTAATAAAGTAGATAACACTTATGGAGAGCCTCAACTTGTGTGAACATCCTCTGTTTCCGTTTTGTTGCTTCTATACTGTAAATTTGATGTAGACTTGTAGATTACTGCTGGATCAATTGAATATTGTTTAAACTGAAGTCATGGATGATCAATGCGTACGAATTGATGGTTTTGTATTTCTGAATTATTATGCACTATAATTTTATACATATTTTATCTGTGCAGGTTGGGAACTTCAGTACTAAGTTTTCCATGCCCTCATTTATCAGAAGAGTGGACAAGCTAACAGCTGATCAAAGAATGGCTATAAAAAGAACGGGCTTCGGTAATTTGCTTCATATACATAATCAATTGCTCTGCAAGAATCTCTTAGTGGAATTAATGGAAAGGTGGGATTGTGGGAAGCAGGCATTTATGCTTCCTCCTGCAGAGATAACTATCACTCCCATGGATGTTTCATTGATTCTGGGACTACGCAGTATTGGTATTCCTGTCACTCTTGATGAAAATGAACCGTTTTCGGATTTAGAAAAGGAATATGGGGCTGCTACTTGGAACAGGAAAATCAGCATAACAGTAATCGAAGAGAGACTAGAATCTCTAGGCGGGTTAGCAAATGAAGATTTTGTAAGGGCTTTCTTGTTATTTACTTTTGGGACATTTCTCTTTCCAAATTCGAATGGAAAAGTCGATTCGCGATATCTTTCTCTCCTCGAAGATTTGAATAAGGTGTGCGAATTTGCGTGGGGTGTGGCAGTTCTTGAGGACATTTTTTATTGGCTGTGTAGAAGAAAAGAGAAACGAATACAATATGTAGGAGGCTGCCTTATTCTTATCCAAGTAAGTTTCAATAGTTTCTGACTTTGAAGTTTGTCTTGCTCTTAGTTGTTGGTATTTGGCCAAGACACGCACAATCGACGTAGTGGAAGAAACCCAAACCCTCATTAAATGTCAACCACCAAACATTTGAGCACAAAGAACATAGTAATATACAATGATTTTTAACATGGAAAATTTTCCTAAATCAAGGAAAAAATTACGAAATAAATTCATCATAAAGATAGTACTGATTACAAAAATAACCTCTTCTGAAATTTCTTCATCATAATTCAAGTGAATGACCGATTGAATACAACATCTTAACATGCCTAGAAACCCATAAGAGAAAACATATCGAGAGAAACAGGCAACCAGACAGTAATATATACTAAAAAATAATACTAGAGTAATATATCCGACTTTATTAAAAAATATAACTCAAATTAAACCTCAATTGGATGTCGAATCTCTTTATTCTCTCTCTCTCTTCTCTTTCTCGGTGTGACATTTCTTATGTTGTAAAATAATTTCAAATGTTCTAAAATTGCGTCAAGCACGACTTTATATTAATGTCAATACACGAACACCCATCAGGCATGGACTCACTTGATAAATGACATATGAGCGCCCCTCAGATGCGGTCTTTCTGGATAAACCGCATATTTGTACCCCCTGTGTGTATCAAGCACTATTTCTCTGGACAAACGGCACGTGCTTTTTTCAAGCATCCTATCATATATCAACTCTCGGTCAACCCTCCCACAAATATCTCATGATCCTTTGGAGTCCTTTGTTGCTCAGATGACCATTGATCGATTCTCACATGAACATTGCACAACCCTTGCTTGACTTCTCTGCCTGAAAGTTCCACACGTGAGCATACACGTCCTCGAAATGACTCATCTGTTTGTTACGGTACTCACAAGAGAGTGATCTAAAACCTAACATATTTTTCCTCACGACCTAATGGGGGACCCTTACCATTACTGATGATTGTCATCTCTCACCGTTTGGCAACTTCCTCTCCATGGGGATCCTAGTGTTAGCTTCCGTAAGTTTGTCCACCAAACTTGAAGTATTCCCATTCTCCTTCAGCTTCTTCTTCATGATAGAGTTGCTCCCTCTTACACTTCTCCTCAACCTTCTTTTTTCGCCACCTTGACCAATGCCTGTATTAGTTACCTTGGTGTCGCTCATGGTAGTTGAAGTCTATCTCAAGTACAGATTGAGCGCTTGCTTCACCTTGCCATAATCAAGATACATATGGTGAGTTTTCACTGGCTTTTTTTGAACACCATGCTAAAGCTCTCCTCGTCAAGTTTCCTTTTTGAAATCACATTCAACCATATATTCAAAGCATATCGCACGCCCTTTAACATAAATTTCGTCTCGTTATTTGTCCGTAAGTTAAAGTCCCTTATGCCAACTATCCTCGATGAGATGTCGTTATCTATCTTCTATACCCCATAATCCCTGGGCGTATAAGATGTGAAGAGGTGCTTCCTTAATGTTGCATGGTGCGAAGAATCGTTATCTATTACCTAGCTCGTTTCATTGCTCTTAAAGTTTCGTGTCTTCCCCATGTATACAACTAGAAGGTCTCTGTAGATAGCGATAGAGGTTTGATTATTTTCATTATGATTTCTTCTCTCTTGTCGCTTGCTGCTGTCCTTTTTCTCCTACCTCCTCTTAAAACAAACCTACTTCATGTGGCTCTTTTTATTACAATGAAAGTACCCAATGTCCAGAATCTTAGACCGACCATTCCTTCTCTATGATTTGCTGCCTTGGTTCCTCGATTTCCTGTGCCCCAGACCACTAGTAGATACCAAGACACTCAACTCCCCCGAAATCTCATCACTTTCCTTTCGTCTAGACTCATTCATAAGTGGAGAAATAATGACTTTATCAAGATTGAGCGTGTCTTTTTTAAATAGTAATATTGTGACAATATGATCATATAAAGCCAATAAAGAAGTCAGCAACACTAATACCTTATCTTTTTTCTTAATTGTCTAGTCAAGTGATAACATTTGCGTTAAAATTCAATTGAACTTGTCCAAATGCTTCTCAATGATTTCCCTTTCTAACAACCAAAGGCCATAGAACTTCTTCACATATAACCTCAATGTTAAGCATTTGAACTTATACCAACATTTAAACTTCATCAAAACCTCTATTTAATTCATCAAGCCAATGACTTTTTGAAGAGTCTTGCTTGTAAAATATAATTTAATTGTGCAATTTGTAAGATCTCTCATATTTTGCCACTCCTCATTCTTCATCTTCTCTAGCTTGTCCTCCATATTTCATAGTACTATTATCATTCCTTCTCGAATTAAAATATTCATTACTTTTTTTTGTCAAAGAATGAAACTATTTTGTCTATTAAATTGCTTAACGCAAAAGGGCAAATTCCTCGACATCGACGCTATCAAATCATAATTTTCACAACTCCGAAAAACCTACGCTTTGATACCACTTGTTGGGATTCGGTTAAAACACACAACATGCGCAACGAAATAAATCTGAACCTTTAGTCGAATGTTATCACCGAACACTTGAGGAAAAGGAATAAACAATATATAAATATTTTTTTACATAGAAAATATTTCTAAACTAAGGAAAAAAGTACGATGCAAACTCTAAATAAATCTACTGTAAAGATAGTATCGGTTATAAAAATAACCTCCTTATGACCCAAGTGAATGACCGGTTGAACACAATCCTCTTAACATATCTAATTACCCATAAAAGAAAATATATCGAGAGAAACGAGCAACCAAATTGTAATATATCCTAGAAAATAATAATAGAAAAACGTACCTAACATGGGTAAAGAATAAAATTCAAATCAAATCTTAATAGGATGCCGAACTTCTTTCTTTTCTCTCTTTCTCTCTTCTCTCTCTCTCTCTCTGTGTGGTACTTTTTGTGTTGCAAAATGATTGTGGATGCTCTAAAATTATATCAGGCTTAACTTTATTTCAGTGTCGGCACACGAGCATCTATCTGATGTGTATCAGGCGTGAACTCAATAGATAAACGACGCATGAGCACCCATTATGCGTGCATCAGGTGCTACCTCTTTGAACAAATCATTCATGTATATCCCTTAAGCGTTCATTAGGTTCTACTCTTTGGGCAAATAATGCACGTGCTCTCCTCAGGTGCTCATCATATTCTATTCAGCTGAGCTTCGACCAGCCCTCGGCCAAAAATTGTGTGACCCTTCAGCTTATTTTGTCGCTGGGATCACCCTTGGCCGACCCTCACACACACATCACACAAATCTTGCTCGACTTATCTGTTCAAGCATTTCACACTTGATCATACGTGTCCTCCAAATAACATTTATTTGTTGTAATACCTACAATGGAGTGACCTAAAACCCAACATTAATTATTAAACCATTTCGTTAGTTGAAGGCATCATGAGACAAGTTTGTCTTATCGACATTTACTATATTGCGATAATATTATGAATATGCCATTGTATTGGCGATACATTGTGAATATTGTCTGATATTTAAAATATCAGTCAATGAATATGATATTTTTTAATATATTAGTTGATATTTATCCCTGACTTTCAATTATAAAAAAAAATTGCGTATGATACGATCGCAATCAATATTGCTATTTCATCCATGTTTGAAGGACTTTTGGGCTTCCTTTGACCTTATCTAAGACACCATCCTCTTTTTTTTTGTTTTTTTTGTCTAGGTATATCCTCGTTGTTTTCAATGTAATGTTTTGCTATTGAGTTCATAGTACCGCACTACTGGGTCAAAACATTGTGGATAATATCTTATAGAAAAATTTATGTGGGTCACCATCAGGTGACCTAATGTCCCATCGGTTCATCTATACCAATGAGCCTATACAAAAATAAATAGATTGATGAGTATTTGGAATGTTGTATAAAGAATGGCTCTGGAATATTACTCTTATTTGATTGGTCTTATTCTTCTGCGGATAGTTATTAAATGTTTAGTTCTTGAAAGCTAGTGAGAACTGTTGCCTACTGCAGACGTGTGTGGCCAATATTGTTTTGATCGTGCGTGCAGATATGGTCATATGAGCATATTGAAACGGGCCGGCCAAATATGGTAGATCGCTACTTGAAGTTCCCCCGGGCATGTCGGTGGGAAAGCAGTAGGTCATCTAATCAAAGGCAGTGGTACACTAACAAGTTCAACGAGCTAGAAGAAAATCAGGTACATGGAGCTATTTGCTTTCGGGGTAAGATTGCCATCTAAGAAGCATCAATACTTCTCGGTCTAGTATGTTGGTGTTCGAGGTGTGTTGTTTTTTTATTATTTTTCTTTAAAATTCCAACACATTTTGAACGTATTGAGCATATTCTTCATTTTTAGAATGTTATTAGTATAAACTAAAGAAAGTTAGAGCGCAATAAACAAAAAAGGGTTCATTCGAGTCATCTTAACTTGGTTCTACGTTCTTTATTTTCTGAAAAAATACTGAGTCAGATTCTTCTCTTACTTATATCAAATACAACATGCTAAGTCTATTTGGTAATTAGAAATCTAAACCCATATTGTCTTCTCTTTTCATCATGTGAGATATGTTTCATTGCAACTCCTTTATACTGGTTTATGTGCATATTGATTCTTGTTGTGAATTTTTTTCAAAAATAAAGAAGAAATGTATATTTTTGTTGATAATATAGTATAAAGTAGTATTGTTGATCAATAATAGTTTTAGATAGCATGTCCCAACATATCATGTCCTTATTTTTGGAAAAATAACATGCCAGTGTTATTTCTGTATTCATGCTGGCGTCCATGGTTAGGAAATTACCACTAAAATCTAACTAGCTTGTCTTTTTCAGTGTGTAAGTTTTGACTGCTTGGATTGCTTTGTAAGAAGGTGATTTCATTAGAAAATAAGAAGGTAATTCATGTGTTCATTCTTCTGAGTCAGTCAAACTGCCGATTGATATGCCTGTGTTGTTTAGGAATGTTATTTCAGGTACTAGGCTAGGCTGTTGCTGCTAATTTTTTTAGTAAGTAAATAATTTGTATTAAAAATCAAAATCTGTACAGAAAATGTGCCTGGAAACTGGGCATGTTGCTGCTAGTCATATACTTTGTTTTGACATATGCTAACGAGATGATAATAACCTCTCTGAGATGGTGATATTCAGATAACTTGGGCACTGCAGCTGACAAGGGCAGAGTTAGAAATTGACATAATCAGAGAGTTGTTAGAAGCGGAGAGTGCTGGACAAGAACAGGTTTTGGTGGTGGAATCCTCTACTTCTAGTCCATTAGATGTAAGTTGCTCTATTTGATGAAAATTTCAAACCCCTCCCCCCACTCCAAAACACCCCAAAAAAAGAAAAAAGCAGATGCCCTTTCAGCTAAGCAATCCCGGCAATTATGTTTTATTTGGAGGGTGATTCTGTAATATTACTTTAGAAGTTAAATGCCTGGGAGATGTGGTCCTTTTATCCTCGGATGATGTTGCATTTCATTCATCCATTTATCCTAGTGGACATACGTAGGGATAAATAGATAGATAAAATATTATGTCGAAATAATTATCTAGCGGGTAACCCTATAATATTACGATAATAGAAATGTTTGAGGATGCTCTTCAGATTTCTTTAAGCATCCTTGTATGATGAGGTTACTATTTATCTATCCATCCAAGTGGGCCTAAATAAAAATAAATAAATAGATTGGACGCTGCATTAGAATAGGTATATGAATGGTGGCCCTCTAACATTATTAGAAGAGAAATGTTCGGAGGACACTTTTAGGCACCTTTTTGGCATTCTCATATGATATGACATTATATCTATTTATCTATCCAAATTGGCCCACACAAGGATAAATAGATAGATCAAAGGTCATATCCGAACGTGTTTGGAGGGTTGCCCTATATCAATCACACAAAAAGAAATAGGACTTTGCATAAGAGTAATTAGACAGACGATGTGATATTTCATCCATCTACCCATACTAGTGTGCCCACTCAACAATAATTGTCTAGATGGATGCCATGTTAGAACATGCATCTAAAAGGTGTGTGGAGGGTCGCCAACATTGCTTAAAAAGAGAAATGCTTGGACACTCTCAGGTGAATTGGCATTCCATCCATCTATACTAGTATTTTCACGCAAAAAATATATGAATCGATTGGACGTCATATTAGAATAATTGCCTAAAAGCAAAAGGATGTATGAAAGATGTCCCTGTAACACTAATCTTAACAAAAATTCTGGTTTTCCGATTATTTTTTAATCATAAATTTAACTGCCAACCAGGGGACCGGTTCAGTGAACGCTCCTCCGACTATTATGAAGGAATTGGTTAAATTAGAAGATGAAACAGCTATGGATGAGAATACTTCAGCTGGTTTGAGGGCATCACGTGACATGCCGGTGGTGTCTGTCTCCTGCACAGACGCCCCTTCTGTCTCCTGTTATCTTCCAGATATTCAAGAGGAACAAGAGATAGAGCATTCCTCAAGCTCAACGGAGCCTTCACTGAATTCTTACTTCTCTAATGTGAGTTTTCTTTTTTCTTTTTGATATATCTGTTGTAATATGAATGAAAATATCGATGTTATTATTGGTTGCAGCTATAGATGAAAACATCTATATAGGTATCCTTGTGGTTGTATTAAAGATTTTGGGTAATACGTATTATTATAGAATTTTTGAAAAAATTTTAAATTAGACATATATATATTGACTGATATATCGGATGTAACGGCTAATATATCGGCCCAATATAGGGGTATTGACTAATATTTTGAATATTGACTGATAATTATGATATATCACCGATACAATAACATATCTCAGTTTTTTCGTGATATGAAATGCCCCAATATTGATATATGTCAGTATATATATCGGATTGATGTGTCACTCGGTCCTGGTTTTTGTCCGAATTAGAGAGCATTTGGATTTTTCACGTCGAATCGATCTCGAATGGGTTCGGCCTCCACGTCCTTCGACTTGAGCCTTGCACACCACAAACTATAAACAAAAGGTCAAAGGATTGCGGAAGGTTCTTCCACCGTAAACACTCCGACGCTCAAATTAGAAATTTTTCCCCGGGAATGGAAAGATACAAGCGTGAAGGTAAATATGATGGGGATTGCACAGATGCTAATATGCAAGGGGTGTGAATGATTATGTGAAGAGGTTCGGGCTCCTTTAGTACACTGTGATGAGTGTCTCACTAAGATTGCCAGGTTGAAACGGTGGTTACAAAGGGAAGAGAGCTAGTTCTTTTTTCTCGTACTTGGGCTTGAAGCTTAGCGCAAGATGGATCTTAAATGCTTCGAGAGTTGTAGCATGCTAGGTTTTAGATTGTGGACCTCTCTCCTTTTTCCATTGTAGAAGAAGGTATACGTAGGTTCCATAGAGGAGGCCTTTGGGTACGGGAACTTGCAATAGATGGCTTGCCTTGGTTCGCCAGCTGCTGAAAGCTAACGGTGTCTAGCGGTGTTAATTGTCGCCTTGTGGTGGTGCGCGGACTGTCACCGGGCATGGCGGCATGGGTCTAGTTGACTTTTGTTGGGATTAGTTGAACTACTGCACGACGGCAGATGCTGCAGCTCACCAAAGTTAACCTCATCTCCCATTGGCTAACATATTTTGAGCCGACACCTCTTGCACCGTCAATCTATAACCGTTTCGAGAGAGGCACGGATGGATGGCGATTGGGCGTGTATCATGAGCGCTTTGTGGGCCTTACTCCAAATCTCCTGGGCCCCATAGCCTATCAACAAAAAAGTATTCCCAAGCTTTTAATCTATGCATAGTTTATAACATTGTAAAACATATAAATTTAGAATTCTTATAATATTTAATATACGTGTACAGGAAAACTGCGTTGAAGCAGAAAGCCGAGGAACGTTGGAGGAACAGATTTTAGAGTTGAAGAAACAGGTGGGTGAGCTTCGGAAAGAGAACGCCATGCTACAGAATCAGATCTCGTCAGACGCAATGCTGCAAGAAGAGAACGCGAGATTGAGAAAGGAAATCGACGACCTTAAAAGAGAAAACAAACGTGTAAGTTCTTCTTCGTGTGGCCTCGTTGCTCGACTGGAGAGGATTTTGGATGAAGCTCAAGACGCCGCCGATGAAGGTTAACCTGCTCTTCCTTCGCAAGTTAATTCCTCAATGAATGTTCTTAGTATCCTATATTTAAACCATGATGCATTGTGCCATCATATAAGACATCGGCTAATATGTATCGATAAATATTAATATATTATTTAATCAGTGTCATATCACAGTCATAGATAAAAATATCGATATCATTATCGATCGTAGCCATAGATGAAAATGTTAGCTAATATTTTATATATCAGTCAACATGATGTTGGGAATCACTCCCGTGTGGAAATCCTTGTGACCAGGAGACTTAGACGAAGCACGTGTGTGTGCTACCTTAAGAAGAAGGAATTTCGGTCAATATAGTTGACCAAAACCTTCTGGATGGTCTACCTCTGCCGGTCAATATGTTGATCGGTAAAAGTTGTGAGACGACTTTGTTTACTGAAGAATCGGGATGGACTATTTCTACCGGTCAACGGTGTGATTGACAGGCCAGAATGAGATGATGGTCAACAGAGTTGACCGACTGAATTTGGAAGGTTCGAATGACTGTCATATCCCAAAAGGTGTACAGTTAACCTACCATATTGGGTAGTTGGTAGACATCATTCTTGGGATTTCAAAGGCTGATCGGTTTGTAGGAGTAGGCATGTGCCGCCTACTGTAGGATAGGGCATGTGCATGCACACATGCAGACTTTAGAAGTCGAGTATCAACCACCAGCTGGGCTATGGTGGGGGACGTATGTATATATGTGTGTGTATATGCACATATAGACGAACGAGAGGTAGTAATTAGAAAATCAGAGGAGAGAAAGTGAAAAGCAAGAAAGCGGTGGGTGAAAACAAAAGTGTTGAAATTTTGTTTACCTTTGCTCTGTTCTTGTTTTCGCCTTCTGTAAATTGTGTAATCAACTTCTCATACCTAGTGATTACCATGTGTAATCAACATGTACCATTGTGCTCGAGGTATGTCCTAACATTTTTATTTTATTTTTAAGTCGGTAAAATACTTAGAGATAGAATATCGCATTTGTAATTTTTTTTTACTTCAATATATTTTATTTACTTACCACAAAGAAAAAAAAAAGTTTTCCTGTCTCGTAAAATGAATCTCAATTTTCTTCGGTTTTGACAATCCCTTTGAATAATTGATGGGTGAGTTTAATTATTGGGTGAGCATCTATTATATAGAGCTAGGGTTTTGCATGCTCAGTTTATTATTTGACTTTAGCGTTAGAGGATATTATTAAACAGATAAATAAGAGGCACATTAGCCAAAAGTATTCAATGGTGTCCATTAAGTGTCTCCAAAATATTACATTTAATTTTTAAAATATTACTG
>JAODPA010057157.1:0-11321 GCA_025585075.1 Nepenthes mirabilis
ATTTATATTTAATAAGTAATTATTTAGACTAGATACTGTTAAGTTCCCTTTGATTTTATCAATTTAAGCCTCTGATTTAAAGTTTAATGATAAAACTCGTGAAAAACCCTACAGAGCAGGAATGTTTCGCTTTTTTCAGTCGCATTTGCTCACGTTTGATTATGCATTCCGATTTTACTTTTATATAGATGATTAATTACTCACAAAATATACTTTTACATATCAAAAAGATGATTCAAAATATATTGATACTACAAAAATACAAAATAGAAATTGGATTCCGAATACGTGGGGGGCTAAAGTTAAGGCTCCGAGCAGACAATTTCGGGTCTGATTTTTTTTTTTCTTTTCAAACTATTGACTAATAATAGTGCAGGTGGGAGAGTGCCTGATACAAGGTGTTGAAGGAGATGACATACAAAAAGTGAGAATTTCTCTGCTTCACATGGAGTCAATAGTGAAGGCCTCACAGCTTACATCTGCTGTGTGGATACACAATTCACCTTCTATCCCTCCACTAAGGCCCTTGATTAGCTGCCCGCTTGCCCCTCTTGGCACTATCATGTTCTACCTTCCCAGGCCATTTTACTATTTTCCTGAATAGAATCTCTCCCTCTCTCTAAAATAAGCTTTTGAGCCCACAAAAAAAATATATTATAAGGTGTGAGATTCGAGTGATATAAGATGTCATTTATCTATTTATACTAACGGATGCCATTTATGCATTACAAGGGGCCATCCTCTACCCCGGGATTCCTCACCGAGCACAAGCAGAAAGTGACGCTCTAGAAATAGAAAGCTGTTGTGGTTTTGCAATGAAGAGGCTCACACGTCTACTTAACGTCTAAGATGTGAAACTGAGTCAATGAAATGTAGAGATTAAATATCTATTGAAGTCACTTAATATAGATTTTAACATTTATCCATCCAATTTTTTATCATAACCAGTAAATGGATATAAAAACCTTATACCGAGAGAACCATAACAACTTCCTCTAGAAGAAACATTTGCTTAGGGCTAGTTTGATTGTGAAACACTATTAATTTTTTAAAAAATAATTAGGAAATATTATATGGGTTAAAAATCTGAAAAGCAGTGTCTCCTAGTCAAAAAGTTGAAAAGCAGAATTTTCTAGTGGAAAAGTCCAACTTTATATGGACTTTTGAGAAAAAAAACTCAGAAAACTTGGACATGAATTTTAAAATATACTGAAAAGATGTCAAATACGGAATCAAATCATTTAACAGAACCCAAATGTGAAGGAATCAAATTTTTAATGATTTGACATCTCATTTACCTATTTATCTACACTAATAGCCCACACCAAAAAAAAAAAGATGAATAAAAGGATACTGCATCACTCAATGGTATTCAGATGAAGGGTGTTTCCAAAACATTCTGTTTGTGAAAAAGCTCATGCAACTTGTCCACGAGAACAAGCAGAATAGTCAATAACCAATAAATCACAGCAGTGGCAAATAATATATAATCTTCCAATGAGTCACAATTGCTGAGTCTTTAGAATGATCCACCACTGACTCATTAAAAACATGTCCTAAGGCACGAAATATAGAGAATTTTGTGCAGAATAACTTCATGATTTAGACACAAAACATACCGAAGCGGTTCTAATATTCCTTTTTTCCAAAGTTCTTGCACCACAGCTGTGAAGGTATTGGACGAACAGGATGATGAGGCCGCTGCTGCAAGAACATAGTTGTGTTAACATTTCTGCAAAATTTTAAGATAATGACGACATTTTAGATAAAAATATCGGCCGAGATATACAAGTATCAGATACCCCAGACACCATTATTCCTAATATTGCAAAAAAAAACTACAATATGTTATTATATTTGAAAGATATCGTGATATATTGGCCGAATATTATGATATATTAGTCAATATATTCAATATTTGACTAATATATAGACTCTGTTAGATTATAATTTTCTAGAAAAATTATTTTCTTTTGATATATCTAATATCAATAAGTATTGTCCAATTTAATCAATATAGATATGGT
This sequence comes from Nepenthes mirabilis, assembly GCA_025585075.1. Taxonomy (NCBI): domain Eukaryota; kingdom Viridiplantae; phylum Streptophyta; class Magnoliopsida; order Caryophyllales; family Nepenthaceae; genus Nepenthes; species Nepenthes mirabilis. Next base: position 2,028 of record JAODPA010057157.1, read on the forward strand.
CATAACTAATACAGATACTAATATTTTCATCCATAGGCAATATACATAAACATGGCAGCAGTAAAGCAATTTAAAGATGGGTAGTGCCCTTAAACAATATTTTCCCAGTGCATGAAATTTCAAGGGATGAGACGAGTTTAAATCTCAATAAATAAGCCACAAAAGAGGGGCTGGACATGTGTCCTCTATCGGGGTGAGGCAAGCATCAAAACAGAAGTTGTATGATCGCTTTTAAGTGTTGAGAGTAACTATAAAATGAAATATTAGTCAGTGTAAATTTTTAGTAAAAATCGTTGTATATTATCGTATTGGTAATTTATGTCTTATCAATATTTTCTATCAGGTTCTAATTTGCAAAAAGAATTCTGCGATTAATATATCTAATACTAATACATATATCCAATACAGCTAAGATCAATGTGATCGTAACTAATACTGATATTTCATTATTGAAGTAGCTAATGATCTTATTTGGTTTATCAGGTTAAAAATATTTCACGGGAACTTATTTTGAATTTCTTCAGAATGTGTATCAATAGTTGCTCTTTTTTTGGGGGGAGGGGAGTGGAATTTGGGTTTTTTTAAAATATAAAACCACCTTTCCATGTCTCTTTGCACTTTACTTGCCGCCATTTCTCCACTATCCAGTGCGACACTCCTGCCCATTGCTTCAATCACACCCAACTTTCTTTCAGTTACAAGATTCAAAGAAATGAGAAAAATACTCACGCCATGAGTGACACACACACATGCACACTCTACGGTCAGTGGTTTTCATGCAAAGGTAGTGAAATCTAGACTGTTCGTTCGAAATTCAATGGGTCATGCAGTAGGATACATTAAATCGTTGAGTTTTTTTGACCCGACACCTCCATCTATCGTTCCCATTACGTGAACTGCAGCTCTGTTACCAGTTCCCTCCAACCAGACTTTCTCTTTCCATCAATACAATTTTCCTCTCTCTTCCCCACTGGCACTGTTGCCTTCCAAGCAACAAATGCTCCTTCTCCTTTCCACGACCAAGGCCATGGCGTTATTGGAGGAAGCCACCACCTTTGTGATGACGCCAAACATCTCCATCTCATGTGCATAGACACTTGATAGCCATGACAAATCACGGGAGAAGACACAACAAAAATTGTCACCAATAATTATTCCATTAATTACATATCTTATTTGATCTATAAACGAATATGCAAGCATATGTTTTATGCCAGTAACAGGTGTTAAGGATTATAATTTGATAAACTTGAAGAAAACCCGGCCAGATCAATTGGGACATTAGTAGGTAAAGTCTATAAACAAAAGCAATATTGGACGAAAGTGTCACACCTTGAAGCAATATACAAAAGTTGCAGTGGAAAACTAAAGCATACTAATCGATAAAGGAAAGATCGCATGAATAAAGGTTCTTTTTCCTTTGACAAAAAAAAAGAAACATTCATTTCTATGCTTAAAGAGGAAGCAACAAGGAAGGTTTGAAACTATACAATATAGAGAGCATTTGCAAAGATTGAAGCTTTGGCCAATGATTCCATCAAAGAAATTAGGAAACTTGAATGGGGATTTATTCCCGGTCTTCCATTGTGTTGGGAAATATGGCGACAGACTTTCCCACTCAAATAATACAGTAAGAAATATAAATGAAGAAGAATAATGAACACAAAAATTTTACGTAGAAAACCCTTATCAATCAAGAAAAAAACTACGGGACAATTCGTCCACTGAAATGTATTTCACTATGTGAGAGATTTGGGAACAAGTTTCCCTATTACACAGTAGAGAATAAAGAGAAATCGAAAAATAGAGTAACGACAACACACATACGGTTGCTTACAGTTTCTCTTGCCTTCACCGTTTTTCTCTCGCTCTTTCAAGCACAAAAATTCTCTACCTGAATTTTCTCACACCTCAAAAAAAAAATTGTACAACAAGTTATAATACTTTCTTTTTGAAAAACTGCACACCGAGAGATCTAGAGTAATTTTCCCTTCAAAAAGGACAGGATCAATCCTCTCCAACAATATGAATATTCCCTGTTAAAAACGCATCCAGCATAGCCGTCTGAGATCATGTATCTCCAAAAAATCTGCTGAATTGGCGTTGTACTGGATTTCCTAGCGGGCAGCTAACCGTTGGCCATCCGCGTTTTTCACGAAACCAGTCAATACCCTGTTGACCGTCTGAAATTTGTCCTTCTGGAATCTATCAGTGAATCCGGTTTACTTGACCGCCAAACCGGTCAACATCGTTTGCCGGTAATGTTGACCGGAATTTCTTTCCTGAATGAAACAGCACATTCGTGCTCGACCCAAATTCTTCGATCACAAGAACTTCTTCACTGGAGTGATCCCCAACACATTGTATCCTGTTAATATTACATACTTTCCTCCATTAGCTTCTTTGGTTCTTCTCTTGGTTTTTTCTGTTTTTATGCCTTAGTTGTATGTTCATTTGTATTAAAGAAACATCTTTTGATAGGTTTTTTATGCAAACATCTTCATGAACAACAAAAAATGAAAAGGGGAGCAGGCCTGCAGGGTAGTTTAGGCAGAAGGGATACCTGTTATTTCTTATTAGCTAGTATTCGTACAATTGTTAGTAGATTGTTCCATCTGGCTTCTGTATCCAAGCTCAAACCGAACAAAAAGATTAAAATAAAAAAAAGGTTAAATTCAGGGAACAGTTGTATGTTAGAGAAAGGAGGACTTCATAAGAGAAATATTTCAAACTTCACGGCATATGCCATAGAAGTTTGCTGGTTGGTACACAAATAGTTAAAAACTGATGCGTGCCGAGGTGTAATGGCCGAGGTTTAATGGATTGAGGTGCTGGAAGTAGCACTTCGGTCATTTGCAGCGAACAAAGTATTTGTAGAAAGAAGAAGGAGTTCGAGCGAGGGAGCAGGGGAGAATGAAATCTGACTGAGAGGGAAGAGAATTAAGATAGGAAAAAGTAAAATTATTTTTCCTTACCATTGCTGCACTGCAACTATGTCCTTTTAAGGACTCAGAACCGGCATAAACAAAGAGAGTAGTAGAACACATGGATAACCGAATCATGTGGAATGCAGGAAACCAACTAACCAAAACAAAAAACAGAATTCTGCATGTGTGTGTATTACAACAGCAGTGCAAAAATTAATAAAATTTCTAAATTTGGAGGGAAGTCGGATTTGGCAGGAGCTGCGACGAGGCCCTGCTAAGCAAGGAGAATCTGCAGTGGAGGTAGCTTCTGGCTCAATGGACTAATCCTTTATCGGCTGTGCTATTGGGCCTGGAGTGATAAAGGCCCGTAACAAAAACCTAAAAGATTAGAAAAATGATGAAAAAGACTCCTAGAAAATGGAAAGGATGGTGCACTGACGTGAGATAATCCTAAGATACCACATGAAAAGGAAAGGCAGGTTAGGTAATTGCACCACGTAAGTAAGACACATATCTATGCTTTGTAAAAGTGAATCATCGTTCTGAAATGGGTGTTGATTACACAGAACATAACAAAATTGGAGAAGATTCCACAATGTAAATGAAGCTGCTGAAACAAAATGAAAATTAGGGCAGCTTCCAAATTTAAGATGGGAGTCTTAGCACATCAAATTTAAAGGAAAGATTCAGTAAATGCATCAATTTAGCGATGCTTTTAGAAAGATGATTATGAAGATCTGATACCTTGATTTATCATTTCGGAAGGAGTTCATGAGCTAAAAGATATAAATGGATTCAAATCTAAAGGCTACAACTCACTTGGTCTCCTTTATGCAGTGTAAATAAAACATGTCTGTTCCGAAACTATTGGGAAGTGGAAGGTTTCACTTGTCAAAGAAGTAAATTCAAAAATGCAGATGCTAAAAGCACATCATCTACATGCAAAATTATTTACAATGGGTAAAATGTGAAAACAACCAAAAATATCTTTTGAGTTTCTTACATATCGTGACCTCCCGAACCCTTCAGTCAGTTCAATAATCGAAATGATTAAGTAATGCAGATATAGGATTTAAGACAAATACCATAATAATTGTCCCACATGACGTGATATATATTTATTAATTTATTAAGGTGATTAAAAGTTACGATCCAATTAAATTTTGTTATATTTTATTAAAAAAGTTATTTCATTAATTAACCTAATCTTTAATGAAAAGAATGTCATTTATATAATTCATTGATCAGTGTTTTTTCTACCATATAAAAGATATAATAAACAATCATTTGTTGTGGATACATGTTAGATACTTTTCTGGATAAGGTTGGACGGTTTGGATGAATTTGAGTTAATGGAGGTTTCCAACTCTCCATGAATGGTATTTAAAAAGCCGTATTCTAGAAATTATACAGTACAAGGATTCTATGTACAAATTATGTGTGCATAAGAGTGAATGAAGAGAAGCCGATTTCAATTTAAGTTATTCGAGAAAAAAATTTTAAGCTTAAATTGAAATATGTCTATAATATTTAATTTAAATATTATAAAATAATAAGATAATTCTACCTAAATGCCATAAATTTTTTCTTACATATAGCTCATCATTAGAGGACGCAAATTAAATAATTTATTATATTTAATTCATTTCCCAATCCAAGAAACATCAACGAAAATCAATGGAAGAGAGGGGAGAGGAGAACACCTCGAGTTCCGCTGACTTCATGGCAATGGGAATGCAGAGAAGGAACACTCCGAACATGGCAATGGCGGTGTTGCATTTCCAATGTTTCGGCCGACTGTACAGACCTCCGGACATGCTCCAAACCTTGCTCCTGAAATCACCCACATCTACATGGCTGTGGTCGCCGCCCCCCCATTTTTCCCCTTTCTCTCGGATTGCAACAAACAAATGTATCAGAGTCATGCCAATATATCAGAAACCCACAACTATGTATAGGAACAAAAAGGGATTGGTCGGACACGAAAGCACCAGGCTTGTTGTGCTAAATGACCGATAGGACAAAATGCACTCAGATACAGCAGGAGAAGAAGAAGAATGACACACAAATTTTACGTTAAAACTCTTCATAAACTGAAGGAAAATACCATGAGACATTTAGTCCACAAGTAAATTCACTATGTGAAAATGGTTACATAAACCTCACGGCTACACAAGCCTTTTGAGACAAAGATGAAGAACAAAGCACAAGAACAAGAGAACACTCTCTGTTTTACTCACTGCTTTTCTTTTCTTCACTCTTTTCCTCCCTTAAAAATTTCTCACACTCTATTCTCTTATGTTGCACACAGCACACAATACAATATATATATACAGGATGTTGAAAGCAATAGTCAAGCCAACGTGGAGGATACACGTACATACAGTCGCCTGACACTCGCACAGCTCTGCACCAACTTTGTCCTATGGGTGATCCTGCCCTGTAGAAAACAGCTTTGCAGATCGTGCTTTCCAGGAACAGTGCCCACTCTGCAAAAACTGTGCATATTCTCCACAGATCTCGCATGCTCAATAAATCTACTAAGCTGGCATCCACGTGCGCTTTCTGAATGTCAATCCTCGGACCTTCAATGATACCTCGAAGCATTGTACATGAACTTCAGACCTCAACCGATAACCTCGAACGTTATTCAAAGTCCTCAGACCCAAATGCCGCTTACAAGGTTCTCGGGAATATACTGCACAGAGTTCTCGGTTGTACACGAACAAGTCCTTGGACCCATAACATCTCCACACGGGAGTGACCCCGACAAATTTTCCCTCACAACCGTGTGGGAACAGAATCAGTCGGGCCAGCAATGTCACAGCAAGTTTGAAACTTTCCATTGGGTAAAACTTTGGTCATCATATCTAGCCCGTTTTCATCCGACCGGACCTTTTCTACTAGCAGTCTCCCTTCATCAATAACATCTCTCACCTAATGATATTGAACGCCAATGTGATTCGATCTCGAATGAAATGAGGAATTCTTACACAAGTGTATGACACTTTGATTATCACAGAGTACCATATACTTTTCTTACCTCAAGCCCAACTCTTGGATAAACCTTTTGCAACTTGGATAGTCAGGAGACTGCTCCTCCTTCAAATTTGACCAAGTACCCCGATATGGATTTGCGAGAGTCAATGTCCTTGGCCATATCTGCATCTGTATAGCTAATCAACTGGAGTTTCTCTTCTCCATACCGCAAACACATTTTTGAAGTTTCCCAGAGATACCTCAGCATCCATTTCACAGTAGATCAATACTCTTTTATTGGGTTTGAAAGGAATCTGCTGACAGTACCGACCGCATGAGCAATGTTCGGCCTTATACACACAACCGAATACATCAAGCTACCAACAACTGATGAATAAGGTATACCACTCATGCGGGCTTTCTCTGTATTCGAGGATAGACATTGCTTTCTACTCAATCTGAAATGGTTGGCCAGTGGGGCACTCACTAGCTTGGATTTTTTCATGTCGAACAGTTGGAATACTTTCTCAATATAACTCTCCTGGGATAGCCAGAGTTTCTTGTTCTTCTGGTCACAAAATATTTTGATCCTCAGAATCTATTTTGCCGGTTCGAGGTCTTTCATAGTAAATGATTGTCCCAATTGCCTTTTCAACTTCTTAATTCGTGCGCTATTTTGCCCAACAATCAGCATGTCGTCCACATAAAGAAGAAGGTCGATAAAATCATTCTCGAAAAATCTCTGTATAAAGACGCAGTAGTCAGAAGTAATCTTTTGGTATCCCTGACCGATCATGACAGACTCAAACTTCTTATACCATTGTCTTGGAACCTGTTTTAGTTCGTACAGAGTTTTTATTAGACGACAAACAAATCCTTCCTTTTCCTTAACCTTGAACTCCTTTGATTGCTTCATATAAATTTCTTCCTCGAGGTCATTGTGGAGAAATGTTGTCCGAATATTCAGCTGCTCTACCTCCAAATCTAAAGCAACTGCTAAACCAATCACCACATGAACGAAAGATATTTTCACCACCGGCGTAAAGATCTCGTCAAAATCCATGCCTTTGCATTGATTAAAACCTTTCACCACTAGTCGTACTTTATACCTCGGCTGCACGGTATCCTCGAATGTCTTCAAATGGAAGGCCCACTTATTCTTTAGGGTTTTCTTTCCCTTAGGTAGCTCAGCCAACCCGAAAATATGATTCTCATGCAATGAAATTATCTCATCCTTCATTACTCTCAATCATTTTTCTTTATGTGCACCCATCATAACCTCGTTAAAATCTTCAGATTTACCTGCATTAGTGAGCCGGACATACTCACTGGATGACAGGCGAATGGACGGACGTTTTTCTCTTAAAGATAGTCATACAGGAACCTCCTCGGCCGGTTTAGGAATAACACATCCTCATCTTCATTTGGTGTCGTGCCTGCTTCATTATCCTCCTCGGCCATTTCTAGAGTGTTACCTTCACACTGTGTCGATCGAACAACATCAGTATTAGTGTTTATTCTACCGGCACCAGATAATGCTTTTATCTCCTTTCTCATATCCTTAATGGTATTTTCTTCGACAGACACTACGTCTCTTAATCGAACCAACTTTTTTTCAAGTGGGTCATAAAGCCTGCATCCAAGTTCATCTTCGCTGTAACTCAAAAGGACGCATTGCTTCGTTTTTTGCTCATATTTTAGTCCTCTCGTCTTTCAAGACATAAATAAAGGCCTAGCAGCCAAACATCCGAATATGCTTATAGAAAGACTCCCTTCCGGTCCATATCTTCTCGAAACTTTACTATCTAGAGGCTTACTGAGCGACCTATTAATAATATAGATCATCGTCTTCAGGGCTTCAACCCAAAAAGGTCCAGGGAGTTTTGCTTCGGACAGGAGGCACCAAACTCTCTCCATCAACGTACGATTTATCCGCTCGGCCATGCCATTTAATTGCGGCGTCTTAAGAGACATTCTTTGATGCCGAATGCCATGGGACCAACAATAAGAATCAAATGCCTGAATATATTCTTCGCCATTATCACTCCGAATGGCCTTTAGCTTCTTCTCCGTCTCACATTCAACTAGAGTATGGAATTACTCAGATACTTCGGAGACCTGATCCTTGGATTTTGCGTGGGAATACCCACAACTTATTCGAACAATTATTAATATACGAGACAAAGTATTGAGCTCTTCCAAAAGACTTCTCCTTAAACGGTCTGCAGATATCGGTGTGAACAAGCTTAAGTAACTCGGACATTTTGAAGGATGAGTCTCCTCGGAAGGAGACTCTCCTTTGCTTTCCCGCCATGCAGTTAGAGTAAGTCTTCAATCCGTCCTCGTTCATTTCTAGGATGAGACCCTTCCTGGCCAACACATCTCGAGGAGGGACACGCAGTAGCCCACTGGATCCACCATAGACATATCAGGCCCCGGCTACAGACCGGCTTAGACATGGGGGGCTAGTATTGGGTCCAATATTAACCAACCAATCCAAGCAATGCCAGCCCACATGAACTGGCAAGGCCCAAGGCCCTTAATGGCCTATGTGGTAGCCTAGGAGCTGCGACCAATCAGCGGCCCCTGTAACTCATTAATGCGGCTGTAGGCGGCAGGCGTCAACACAGGAAAAGCGATCCAATAAGATGCGAGTGAACGTTGCCAAGCTGTGGCTCACGCTGCTCCCTACAACTATCCACCTAATCCTTAAGTGAGGGGCAAACCAAGCATGGTTAGCGATGCACGACGGTCTCCTCGCCACCGCTAGGTGACAACTGACATCGCTGGTTGCCGGCAACGATCAGCTGCCGGCAAATCTCCTTTTGCCACTTACCAGAGGATTCTCACGTCCAAAGCTCCTCACCATGAAGCCTGTAAATTTCCTCTCCTTCTACAGGAGAGAGGATCCTAGAACTAATCCCCTGAATTCTGAGAACAGTTCGAACTCTGGACATCGAGGAGTATGCTCCTTGAGCTCCCACTCTCAAAGCATCTCTCTAGTATCCCTAATGAGCCACTCATTGTAGTGCAACTTAGGAGCCAAGCCTCCCATAACCGCTCATTGAGTTTTGTACTCTTGCATTCTCATACTCCCACCGCATACTACGCATTCATCTGCGCACCTCTAAGCATGCGCCTCTTTCCGTTCATTACGAAAAGTTACTGATTTGAATGTTGGAATATTTTCGATGGGAGACATCTTACTGATCTCTGACTTTTTATTTGTAATTTGTATTGTGCAAGTTTTAAATTATTAGCGATGAAGACCGGACCCGCTTAAAATTTGACCCAGATGAGAAATTTAAAAATTTTTTAATCTGTATACTAATTAAAAATTTGAAACACAATAATTATAATTATTTATTAAAATGTGTAGTAAAGACTA
>JAODPA010057168.1:0-11320 GCA_025585075.1 Nepenthes mirabilis
AGAAAGAATAGAAAGGAGGGAGATAAGGAAAAAGGGGAGAAGAAGAGAGTGAGGGAGGAGTAGCCACCGCCATCGCTAGAGGAATCAATGCTAGGATCGGAAGCTGATGAAGCCCTCCCCGTAATTTACCTTCCATTTTGTGATCCGAACAGTAGAGATAGGAATTGCGATTTTAAGCAGAACAGTTATCACCGTCACTGTCATCACTGGAGGAAATGGGTGAAATCGAGGCAAAGAAATCCTTTACTTCTCCTTGTGGATGCCAATTTTCTGATTGTATGTACCGATATTGGAGGAAATCGATCGAATCGTGGAAAATGGGTAAATGAGGTGCGGTGGAGAGAGAGAGTCATCGATGACTTATGTGATGGAACAGATTATCTTCCTCTAATAACTTCCATTAATAAACAGATAAACTAATACCCATAATAAAATAATATAAATATCTGTAAAAAATCGGGTAGAGTTTCCTCTAAAATTGGACAAAAATCAATACAAACAACCAAAATAAATATACAAATAAATAGGCTTTAACATTCATTCATTCATAATACAAATACAGGATCATCAAAATGCCAAATTCATCTATGGCTCCAACACAATAGTCCTATCCACTATGTCAGTTCAAAAGGGAGATGCCATATAGGAATCTATACAAATCCAAAAATTAAAACGCAGAAGCAAAACTAAATCTATAAGATAATCATACGGAAGCAAAAAAACAGTATCCCAACATAAAATATAATATGCCATGACTATAAATATATAATTTTCATCGACAAAATTAGTTATTTATATTCACTATTATCAAACTCTAGAAGTTCTTCAAGAGACTTCAAGGCACCTCAGGGCTTCTTTAACTAAGTCATTTCTTTACTCTTGCTCATCTGACAACAACTCTACTTTCTCATCTGGATGGGGCAAGAAATAAATAGGGTGAGTCAAAACCCAACAAGATACCATAAAAGCATGCAAGTAAAACTTTCATACAAAACATAAATACAATGAGGAAAAGCTATGGGATTATCAAAGAATAAAAATACACATGGAAAAGTAAAAAATAAGCATTAATCGTTATAAAAGCAAGTCGAAAATCATAAGTCAATTTCAAATTTCGCTTATTCTTCAAATTTATCTTTATTATCCGAAGGGACCTAAGTTAGTAGACCCTACTAATTGCGGAAGTGAATAATCGATGATAGATTATGTTCACTCCACACAATCAAAGGCCAAAGTTCAATGGTTCTCATTTTCCAAAATTCAAAGTTTAAAAATTTCTATCTTCTCAATTTAACACCTCATGGAGAGGCGGACCATGTATTACTCCATAGATGGAGATATCTTAGATTACCACCGTAACATTTTAAGGCATGCCAGAGAATCTTACCTGATTATACGACAATCTTAGGTCCGATTTCATAGTGATTTACTTAACTAAAGGTATCATTGTTCTTATTTCCTTAATCTTAACTCATCATACCCAAAAGGCCAATCAAACTCTTACAAATAATCCTTTAAATAGTTCTGAATACTCTCATATATTTTTAACAGTATAGCTTTTTACAAAATCTCGGATAAAAATCGTCCAGCAAGCTTAATAATATGTCAAATAATATGTCCATCATATTTCTCAAAATTTTAGAACCAAACATACCCAAATTTTTGAGCCAGGGTTTGAGGCAAACCGTCTAGATATAAATTGATTACAAAACATAAGCTAAACAACGAAATTGAAGCCACAATTCGTAATAATCATGTATAAATACAAGATCTAACTGTAAAATCATAAGAAACATGCATTATTTGTAACAAAACTTAAGGGACGAGGGTTTTAGAGTATAAATGTTAAAATAGAAATATTACAAAGCGGTAAAAATGAAAAACAAAGTTCAAGGTGCACTTGTTTTAGCTCGATCTACCATTTTTCTTACTTTAATCGGATCTAAAGCGGCCCAAACCTCCTTATCCTTCCCTTTTATCCTCTTTCTTCCTTCACTGCTCTGCTTTCGTGCCCCTGGTTCACACCCTCTTCCCTTTTATAACAAAAACGAAATTAGGTTGCTGGAACAAAATCGTGCCCGCGCTCAAGCAAGTGGTAGGCGTGCAACGGCCGCGATCTCTCGGCCACTGCCTTGCTCTAACGCTAACAGCGAGCAGTGAGCAGGTCCATTATATTTTTGGTGCCTGCTACCATGCTAGAGCGCATGGCAGGCACCGTGGTGCTAGGCAGCATATCCGTAAACAATAGCCCAAATTCCTTTCTTTTTACTTTCGAAACTCATTCTCCCACGTATATTTAGCCGTATCTTTATTATTATTTTAATTACTTCTAAATTGTCGTGTTTGAGAATCAGGACCTCACAGCTTACATGCCACCATTGCTACTGTTGTCATCGCCGAGTTGTTGCCACCATGGTCACCATTGTTGCCCGTGTTAAAGCTGTCATTGAAGAAGGAGAAATGTGAAGAGAGGCAAGGGAATGGCACGACATGAGAGAGAAAGGGAGGAGAAAGAAGGGGCACACACGAAGCAAAGACAAGAGCACAATTCGGATACCTTAGAGTATCCTTTTAGCAAATTGTATTGTATGGGTATCTAAAATATGGTAAATTCTAGTAATTAAATTGATATAATTAAGTTTGAGATAAGTAAAATAAAAAAAAACTGAAAAATTGGCCTTAGTGCTGCAAGCAGCAGATCTAGGCTCACTGCTGGCTCGAGCCCAATAGTAAGTGCCAAAAACAGATTGCTCCAGAAAGGCCCACGTACACCGCTCGCTCGAGCGCAAAAGAGGATGCTAATTTCAGAAGCTATTGGTCACGCCTCTCACTCGAGCTAGCCAGAAGGCGCCAATTCCAGTATGTATGCGCTCGAGCGCGAACTCAATTTTTAGCCACCGACCTGATTTCATTTTTGTTATAAAAGGGAAAGGGGAGAAGGCTTAGGGGCATGAACGAAGAGCAATGAAGGGAGGAAGAGAAGAAAAGGAAATGGAAGGAATTCTTTGCCAATTTCGATTCTATCAGAGTGAGGAACACGGTAAATTGAACTAAGGCAAATATACCTCGAATGTTGTTTTTCATTTTTACCACTTTTTAATATCTCCATTTTAGTATTTATGCTCTAAAACCCCTTTCCTCCATGGTTTGATGTGAATAGTGTATTTTTCTCTAAATTTTAGGAATAGATTTCATGTTTACCCTTATTATCGTGATTTATGGCTTCAATTTCATAATTTAGTATACATTCGGTGTTCGATTTATGTCTGGAACCTTTGCATGAATCCCTAGAACAAAAATTAGAGATTTGGTATTTAAATTTTCTTAAATTTTGAGATGTAAATGTGAATTTGTAAAATGTTAATATTTATAAGATGATTTTTATTTAAAAAATTTACATGAAATTGTACTGTTAAATTATTGAAAAAGTTCTGAAGCTATCTGAAGGTTTATCTGTATGAGTTTGACTGGCCCTTGAGGCATAATGAGCTAATAGTTAAGAAATAAGGATAACAATATTTTCAGTTCTGTTAAATCGATAAGAAATCAGGCCTAGGACTGTCGTACAGTCAGATAAGGTTCTTCGGCATGCCTTAAAATGTTATTGTGGTAATTGAGGATAACTCCATCCATGGAATAATACATGGTTCGCTTTTCCTCAAGGTGTTTACATCTGGGGGGTAAATTTTAAATCTGACATGCCTTCAGGAGATATTTCTGTAACTGATCCAGCTAGAAAGGATACTACTATACTGTTTCTGGCCTCTGATTGTGTGTGAAATATAATCTATCCTCGATTATTCACCCCCTCAGCTAGTAGAGTCTACTAGTTTGAGTCCTTGGATAGTAAAGTTGAATTTCAAAGATTAGGCAAAGTCTGATACTGATTTATGATTTTCGATACATGTTTATATCGATTTGTGCTTTTCTCATGATTCCGTATGTGTTTCTGTTCTTCGACAATTCCTATAACTTTTGCTTTACTGTATTCATTTTCTGTAAGAAAGATTTTATATTTGCATATTTTATGGTACCTTATTGGGTTTTGACTCAATCTTGCTATTTTTTTCCCATTCCAAATGAGACAGTAGAGTTAGTAACGAACGAACAAGAATAAACAAAGTTTAACAAAGGAGATTTTTGGGTGCCTCATGACCTGTTGAAGATTTTGGGAGTTTTCATAGCTTGAATGTAAATGACTAACTTATGGATAAAAATTATATATTTATGGTCTTAGCATGTTATGTATTTTGTTGGAACAATATTTATACTTCCGTAAGTTTATCATATGGAGATAGTTCTACTTTCGCTATCTGATTTTTTAATTTATACAGGTCCTAGATGACATCTCTCATTTGAATGTGATGTAGTAGATAAGAATGTTAATTGGAGCTATCAATGTACATATGGCGTTAGATGATCCTGTATTGTATTGTGGATGTATATTGAGGATTATTTTATCTATATGTCTTGTTCAGATTGCATAACTTCAGGTTGTTTGGGTTAATTTTTATCAAGTTTTAAAGAAAACTCTACCTAATTTTTTATAAAAATATTATATTTTTTTATTTTAGACAGTATTATCTATTTATTGACAGAGATTATTAAAAGAAAATAATCTATTCCGTCACAACTGGTATCAGATAAATAAGATAGTTTAGGATTAATCGAACATAAAATGGAAGTATAGGCTTAAGTTTAAGTAGGGACAGGTCGAGGATAGATGGGATTAGATAGGATGTTTAGGTGTTAACCCTTAGGCTAGTTCTAAATCATATTAAATTACCATTAACCACTCCCTTCCAAGCTGATTTTTTGAGGATTACCAATGTTGCAATGTTCTTGATTGTAGATATAAAATGGTGAGTAGAATGGGTAGAAGAAATGACCGCAAAGGTGCTAGTACCCCCTAGGACCAAGAAGTTGAATATATAAATTTGTTGGGGTGAATGACAAATATTATTGAATCGACGGAGCAACGTCACATGGCTCCAGTCCCTGCACCCAAGCCGGTTCCAGTAAATTCGACATCGACAACTTATGATAAGTTAATGGCGTAGAGAGCACCTGAATTCTTGGGCAAACCAGACCCGGCAAAAGCGGATATTTGGTTTAGGAGGATGAAGAAGATTTTTACGGTGATCTAATATTTCTAATAGAGAAAAGGTCACTTTTATAGTGTACAAGTTGGAAGATAAAGCTGACAGCTGGTGGGCTATGAAATAGAGGACATTAGGTGTGCTCAACAATGAGATTACTTGGGAGATGTTTAAAGAAGTTTTTATAGAAAAATACTTTCCCTCTAGCCTCCAGGATCAAAAGGAGCAAGAATTTGTATGGCTTCGGTAGGGGAATCAGATTGTAGCATAATATGATGCAACGTTTACTGAATTATCACGATATGCGCCGTTCTTTGTGGAGGACAAATTAAGAAAAGAGAAAAAGTTTTAGCAATGATTAGAGGATGATATCAGGAGGTAGTTTATGACTCAGAAGCTCCAAAGTTATGCGGAGATTTTGGATCGAGCCTAATTTTTGAGGAGCTAGAAACTCAAAGGTTCTTTGCTAAAAAGGCAGCTACCCGGACAAGTTATAGTGTGGGATCTAATGTATGACCCTCCAGACCCTCTAAGAAGGTGAAGACGACGACAAAAGGAAAGTGCATAACTGAAGTTCAGACAGTGACTGGTTCTCAGACATCAGCGGCTGACTATGTTCTCTATGAAAAGAAGCATGCAGGGTACCCTTGTCACAATGCGACAGGAGCTTATTTTAGATGTAAACAATAAAGCCACTGGATTAAAGATTGCCCATTACTCCAAAGGCTAGAAGTAAAGAAGCCTACTATCTCAGCTAAGGTTTTGCGGTGACTGTACAGGACACAGATACATCCCCAAACGTGGTTAAAGGTACGCTTCTTATTTGTGGAGTTTCATCTTCTATTTTATTTGATTCTGGGTCTATGCACTCTTTTATTTTTTCACATTTTGCATGCTATATTGTGTCCACTCCGAGAATTTTAGATTATTCTTTAACTGTATCGGCACCTACTGGATCCTCGATAGTTACTAATATTATGTATCCGGAATGTATCGTGAAGGTGAATGGAAGATGTTTGATGGTAGATTTGATATTTTTGAATATGAGTGATTTTGATGTTATTTTGGGGACGGACTAGTTAGCAAAAGATCATGCCAATATTGATTGTTTTCTAAAAATGGTATATTTTGATATTCTTGGAGTCGAACCATTTTTCTTTCAAGGCATTAAGAGAAAGGAAATGCCCATATTGGTTTCAACTTTACATGCCAAACATTTGATGAAAAGTGGATGCTAGGCTTATCTAGCATATGCTAGCACCGTTGGGAGTCATAGCGTGCTGGCGAGGGACATTTTGGTTGTATGTGATTTTGAGAATGTGTTTCCAGAGGAGTTGCCTGGGTTACCCCTTCATCGAGAGATTAAATCTGAGATTAAGATTATTCCTGGTATTAGCCTGATTTTTAAAGCCCCTTATCATATGGCACCGGCTGAATTGAAAGAGTTGAAGTTACAATTATAAAAAGTAGTAGATAAAGATTTTATTAGACTGAGTGTATCTCCATGGGGTACACCGGTATTATTTGTGAGGAAGAAAGATGTGTCTTTACGGTTGTGTGTGGATTATTACGAACTGAACAAGATCACGATTAAAAATAAATATCCATTGCTGCGCATTGATGATTTATTTGATTAGTTGTAAGAATCTCGAGTGTTTTAAAAGATTGATCTGATATTCAAATATTATCAGCTGAGAATTAAGCAGGTGGATGTGGTCAAGACAGCTTTTTGGATTAGATACGGCCACTACGAATTTCTTGTGATGCCATTTAGCCTCACGAATGCTCTTGCTACTTTTATAGACTTGATGAATCGGATATTTCGGCCACATCTGGATAAGTTTGTAGTGATATTTATTGATGATATTTTGATATATTCTAAGAGTCATGAGGAGTATGAGACTCATTTGTGGATTGTTCTCTCTATGCTTCGTGAGCAGAAGCTATATGCTACGCTAAAGAAATGTGAGTTTTGGTTGGAGGAAGTGATTTTTTGGGGCATGTGATTTCAAATTGTGTTATCAAAGAACGTGAAGGCTGTTATTAACTGGAATAGGCCTACGTCAGTAACCGAAGTCCAGAGTTTTCTTGACATGGTAGGGTATTACATGCGATTTGTAGAGAATTTTTTATGGATTGCTATGCCCTTGACTCAGTTAACGAAGAAGGAGACCAAGTTTAAGTGGACTGAGGAATGTGATTAGAGTTTTCAAGAGCTAAAGGATCCCTTAATGACCACGCCAGTGTTAACTATTTCGGAGGGATTAGGTGGGTTTGAAGTATATTGTAATGCCTCCAAAGAGGGCTTGAGTTGTGTGTTAATACAGAATGGTAAGGTAGTTGCTTATGGGTCCAGATAGCTAAAGGTGCATGAGAAGAATTATCCAACTCATGATCTAGAGCTTACCGTAATTATGTTTGCTCTAAAGATTTGGAGGCATTATCTTCATAGTAAAAAATTTCTTATTTATTCTGACCATAAAAATTTAAAGTATTTGTTCTCGTAGAAAGAGCTCAATATGAGGCAGAGGAGATGGGTTGATTTTCTGAAAGATTATATCTGTGAGATTCAATATAAGCTTGAGAAAGCTAATGAGGTTGCTGATGCATTGAGCTGCCGATCAGGCTATGTGGCTAGATTGTAGATTAAACAAATGAAAATGTTGAAGTATTTGAAACCATGTGATATTCGGCGGTATATTCGAGCTAACCAAATGCTTTTATTGTATTTACAGATTCAACCGAAAGTGATAAATGAGGTTAAGGAAAAGCAGGTAAATGTTCTTTCCTTATAGATATTGTGGGTGATTTAAATAAGGACTCCAGAATTGATTTCAATGTTTGAGCTGATAGATTATTAAGATTTAGATATTATTTGTGTGTGCCGAACTATAAGGAATTAAAGGAGAAAATCTTGAAGCAAGCTCACCGATCTCGACATACAATTCATTCGGGAACAAATAAAATGTATCAAGACTTGAGAAAAATATTTTGGTGGAGAAATATAAAACAGGATATTATGGCTTATGTAGAGAAATATCTTGTGTGTCAACAATTAAAAGCTAAAAGGAGAAAACCATTTGGATTACTGCACCTGATGCTGATCCTGTGTTGAAAGTGGAAAGACATTGCGATAGATTTTGTGTCAGGCTTACCAATGACTCCTAAGAATCATGACGCCATTTAGGTTATTGTCAATCGGCTCACTAATTCAGCCTATTTCTTGGCAATCAAGACGAAGTATTCCCATGACAAGTTGGCTCAGTTGTATGTGAATAAAATTGTTAGACTTCATGGTATGCCTGCAACAATTGTATTGGATCGAGACCCGCACTTTGTCTCCAAATTTTAGGAGAGTCAGCATAAAGAATTGGGGACGGAACTGAAATTTAGTATGGTGTATCACCCCCAAACCGACAGTCAATCGAAGCGTATGATTCAGATTTTAAAGGATATGTTGAGGACCTCAATTTAGACATGAAGGAAAATTAGGATAATAATCTGGCCCTGACAGAGTTCGCCTACAATAACAGTTATTAGACGAGTGTTGGTATGGCACCATTAAAGGCATTATATGGGATGAAGTGTAGCTCGTCGATATATTGGGAGGAAACAGGAGATGACAGAATTTTAGGCCCCGAGATTATTAAGGAAACTATGAAAAAGATTAAACTAATTCACGAGAATTTGAAAGTTACTCAGAGTAGGCAGAAAAGCTACGTAGATAGATGAAGATTGGCATTGAAATTTGAGGTGTGGGATTATGTCTTTTTGAAAGTATTGCCATCTAAGGGGACATTTAGATTCAGGGTGAAAGAAAAATTGAAACCACGATTTATTAGCCCTTTTGAAATTTTGGAGAGGTAGCTTATAGATTGGCGCTACCACCTAATTTGGCAAATGTGCATGATGTATTTCACCTATCGATACTTTGAAAATACTTTCATGATCCCATGCATGTTATTGAGTTTGAGCCCTTAACAATTATAAGGATTTATTTTATATTGACGAATCGATACGGATTATGGATCAGAATGACCAAATATTGCGTACGAAGATTATTTCCCTGGTGAAAGTGCTCTAGAATAATCACTCGCCTAAAAAAGCCACATGGGAGCATGAGGAGGATATCCGGAGCAAATAACCCCCAATTATTTCTTTGAGATATGTAGCTTCGTTAAATTTTAAGGATGAAATTTTATAAGTGGGGGAGGATTATAAGGTACCGGTATCTAAAATACCGTAAATTTTAGTAATTAAATTGATATAATTAAGTTTGGGATAAGTAAAATTAAAAAAAAAGTAAGAAATTAGCTTTAGTACAATAAGCAACAGATCTGGGCTCGCTACTGGCTCGAGCCCAACAGTAAGCACCAAAAACAGATTGCTCTGGAAAGGCCCATGTATGCCGCTCACTCGGGCACAAAGGAGGATGCCAATTCCAGTAGCTACTGGGCACGCCACTCGCTCAAGCTAGCTAGAAGGCGTCAATTCCAATATGTATGCGCTCGATGTGCGCTTGTTAGGCACTCAAGCGCGAACTCGATTTTTAACCACTGATCTGATTCCATTTTTATTATAAAAGGGCAAGGGGAGAAGGCTTATGGGCATGAACAAAGAGCAACGAAGGGAGGAAGAGGAGAAAAGGGAAGGGAAGGGATTCTTGGCCAATTTCGATCCGATCAGAGTAAGGAAAATAGTAGATCGAACTAAGACAAGTGTACCTGAAACATTATTTTCTATTTTTACTGTTTTTTAATATCTCTATTTTAGTATTTATACTCTAAAATACCTTTCCTCCATGGTTTGATGTGAATAGTGCATATTTTCTAAATTTTACGGATAGATTTCATGTTTACCCATATATATCATGATTTATAGTTTCGATTTCATAATTAAGCATACATTCGGTGTTCGATTTATATCTGGAAGCTCTGCATGAAATCGTAGAACGAAAATTAGGCATTTGGCATTTAAGTTTTCTTGAATCTTGAGATGTAAATATGAATTTATAAAATATTACTATTTATAAGATGATTTTTATCTGAAAAATTTACATAAAACTGTACTATTAAATTACTAAGAAAGTTTTAAAACTATCTAAAGATTTATCTGTTTGAGTTTGACTGGTCCTTGAGGTATAATGAGATAAGAGTTAAGAAATAAGGATAAGAATATTTTCAATTCTGTTATACAGGTAAGAAATCGGACCTAGGACTATCGAACAGTTAGATAAGGTTCTTCGACATACCTTAGAACGTTACAGTGGTAATCAATGATAACTCCGTCCATAGAGTGATACGTGGTCCGCTCTTCCTCGGGGCGTTAACATCTGGAGGGTAAATTTTGAGTCTAACCTGCCTTCAGGAGGAAATTTTGTAACTGATCCCGCAAGAAGGGATACTACCACACTGTTTTTGGCCTCTGATTGTGTGCGAAACATAATCTATCCTCAATTATTCACCCCCTGGTTAGTAGGGTCTACTAATTTGAGTCCCTGGATAGTAAAGTTGAATTTCAAAGAACAGGCAAAGTTTGATACTGATTTATGTTTTTGATACATGTTTATATTGATTTATACTTTTCATATGGTTCCATATGTGTTTCTATTCTTCGGCAATTCCCATGACTTTTACTTTATTGCATTCATGTTCTGTATGAAAGATTTTATATTTTCATGTTTTATGGTACATTGTTGGGTTCCGACTCACTCTTACTATTTTTCCTTCCAGATGTGGTAATAGAATTCGTACCGGACGAACAAAAATAAACAAAGTTTAACAAAGAAGATTTTTGGAATCTTCAAGACCTGTTGAAGATTTTGGGAGTTTTGATAGCTTAAATGCAAATGATTAACTTATGAATGGAAATTGTATATTTATAGTATTAGCATATAATGTATTTTATTGAAACAATATTTATGCTTTGGTAGGTTTATCTTATGAAGATAGTTCTACTTCTGCTATCTGATTTTTGGATTTGTACAAGTCTTAAGCGGCATCTCTCGTTTGAATGTGATGTAGTAGATGTTAATGTTAAATTAGAGTGATGGATGTATATATGACGTTAGATGATCCTGTGTTGTGTTGTAGATGCATGTTAAGGATTATTTTATCTGCATGTCTTATTCAGATTGCGTAACTACAGGTTATTTGTATTAGTTTTTATCCAATTTAGAGAAAATTTTGCCCAATTTTCTACAAAAATATTATATTATTTTA
>JAODPA010057179.1:0-11320 GCA_025585075.1 Nepenthes mirabilis
GCTAGGATCGTTGGGGAGCCTCCAAGTCTCAAATTAAAAGGCGTATTTTATGTTTTTGCTCTAATTGTTTCATTTTGTTTCTATATTTTTTTGATTCTTACGGATTTTTTCGATCTTTTGGGATGAATCATGATGATGAGAGTCTTGCCACGTTAGAGGATTGTACTCATTCCAATATGATCTTCTTAATTTAATTTGTACATTAAATTTATGATCAATATGATTCCTTATAAAAAATAATACATTGAAAATCAAGCTTTATAAAAAGTTATCAGGCTTTAATTATAGCTTTTAACTAATCCTCAACCATATAATATACATTAGGTAACATCATATGCTACTTTAATCCTAATCAAACACCCAGGAAAGCATAAAAAAGGGAGAATAAAGGAAACAAATTTTATATTAATAATGTTTTAAATAATACGCCAGCGTTGACCGTCTTGGGCTTATCAGCTTTTGGGCCCGTTTTTCAATTGGGCCGTTAGAGTGTTGACCGTCGTCTTGGGCCTTTGACTTTTGTGGGGCCAGCCTATTTTTGGTATACCCATCACTAGCCCCCCATGCTGGTGGTCAGATTTCTGGCCTCCAGTATATTCATGATGGGATGCCTTTTATCGCCTTCTTTGAGGACCTCATGAAGTCGCATGATAGGCGTGGGGGTGAGTTTGACCGGAACTGTTGACCGTATTAGTCAATTCCGGCGTACCAGAATTGTTGACCGTCCTGGTCAATTTCGGAATGCCCGAATTGTTGACCGTCTTGGTCAATTTCGGAGTACCAGAATTGTTGACCGTCCTGGTCAATTCCGGAGTACCAGAATTGTTGACCGTCCTGGTCAATTCCGGAGTACCAGAATTGTTGACCGTCCTGGTCAATTTCGGAGTACCAGAATTGTTGACCGTCTTGGCCAATTCTGGGAGCGTCTTGCGTGGCCACTAGCCGGTTTGCCTGACAGAGTACGACACGTGTCTCCCTTTGGTTGGGAGGATATCCTGGCCATTAATGCGCCAGAGATCCGTCCTTTTGTAGGGTCAAGTGGGGAGGCGACACGTGGCCAGACTGACGGCGTCCTTAATGAGGGGTTTCTACGCCAGAGAACCGCCCTTTTGTGAGGTCAAGTGAGGAGGTGACGCGTGGCAGGACTGACAGCGCCCTTTGTATGCTTGGCGCTTAAGTTTTCCATCCGTATTTTGAAATAAATTACGCCTTCAAACCGTCGTCTTCTTCGTTCTCGTTTCTCAGATGAACTCTTCCACAAGAAACCCTAGCTTACGCTCGATCAAGGCTTCAGTCGCAGACTTTTCGTCCGTCTTGAGAGAAAACGATGTTAAGGCACTGTGTGTTGAATTTAATACTCCCAAAGAGATGGCCTGGATGGTTCCGGGCGAGGACGACAAAGCCTTTACCCCACCTGAGGGGTACATTACTGTCTATGAGGCCCATCTGAGGAGCGGCCTCCGTCTGCCCTTGCTGGAGGAGTTGAAGTCGATCGTGGCGGCTCTACGAGTACCCACCGCTCAGCTCCATGCCAACGCGGTGTGGTACCTTTGCACTTTATGTATTTTTGCCCGGAAGCTTTGCCAGAAATTTAGGATGTCTGGCGTTAAAGTTGTATTAAAAGTGACCCAGGGGGCGGAGTGGATTTCGCTCAATCCCCGTGCGGGAATAAAAATTAACACGGCCATTCATGATTCGTTAAAGAACTAGAAAAACCGGTTCTTCTTTGTGAAAGTGGGAGAAAAATGGCCTATTGCGAGGAGTTGGGGCAAGGTTCCAGAGGCGTATCTTGGTACACCGTCTACGACGGAGAGCTCCTCCTACGCATGGTTGACCAAGGCCATACGGCTTAACCCCGACGAGTTCAAGAGGGACTTCTTAGTTTCCCAGGCGGAGACCAAGAAGACTAAATGGGGACCGCCATCACCGGCTCAGAAGCCACACCCTCCGATTAAGATGATGAGGCCTGAAGACTCAAGGGGTATGATCATCCGCCCAAGGCCCTCGGGGGAAGCTACTGAGAGGGTAATTGGCACGCCCTCATCGTCTTCGTCGCAGATTGACCTTGGGGCTGCCGAAATTTATGGCGGATCCGGCAGCACTTCTGGAGTGGGGTAGTCCGTTGAGGATAGGTCGGCGGAGGCCGGAGGAGTCATCCTGGCCCAGCCTGCAGCGAAGGTGGTTCCAGGCGCCGCCTGGATGGAATCTGCGGAGGAGCCAGCTCGCAACGTTCCTGAGGGTTCACGCATTTATATTGTGGAGCCGTTGATGAGAGCTGATCCACCAGCAGCCGTTCCAAGGGTGGCCAGGAGAAGGAAGCCTGTTGCGACTGCTCCAGAGGCTGCAAGAGAGGAGCCCGCCGCTGCGGTTGATGATGATGAGTTTTTGGATCGTATTTTGGATGAGGCAGCGGCGTGTTTGGCGCGAGAGGATGCTCCTGGCTCACCATTTCCTGGTCTGCCGCCGGCTGGGACACGTCTAGAGCCCAGGCCTAAGAGGCCTGTAAGGAAGACTTACGAGGTATGATTTCTATGATGACTTCCTTGTATTTCTTTCTTCCTTGCGTTCGTAACTCACACTTCGCCTTTATCCTGTGCAGTCAAGAAGGTTGATCTCGGATTTCTCCCGGGAAGTGGAGCAACGAGACCGTATCATTGCGAATCGGGAGGTTGAGATTGCCTGGCTGGAGGCCGAGCTGGCTGCCTCAGGAGGGGAGCTCCGCGAGCAGATTGCTGCTCTTGAGGCTATCATGGCTGGCATGGAGGCAGAAAATGCTGAGCTGAAGGCCGAGGTCGCTCGCTCGAAGGAGGAGGAGGATCAACTTAAGGCGAGCAACAAACGCCTTGCAGATCGAGCCGCAGCCTCAGAGAACGAGTTGGCCACTCGGATGAGCCCTCATGAGATCGGGGGCGCACTGAACGCTCGACTGTAGGAGGGGCTCAACATTGGGCAGCTCGTTGCACGGTTGATTGTTCCTGACTTCTCAGTGGAGTTTATCAACCAGAGAAACCGCGCAGCGCAACGTAAGGAAGATTTGGAGGGAGAGCCCTGAGACAGCCAGGGTAGTCCGCCGCCCCTGTAGCCCTTTGCATTTCTTTTGTGTTTTTTGATCTCATGGAAATTGTATTGCATTTTATGAGCAATAAAATGGAAATTCTTTTCAGTTTGGTGTCCATTGTCTTTTATTGCCTTTTGTGTTTGCGTGAGTTATCGCATTGGGCAGCCAACCTGGTTGGTCGATGACAGTTGCTTGGTTGCCTAGGGAGCTGAGTCCCTAGGCTTGGTAGGTGGTTGCGTTAACCAGCCTTGCGGTGCTGTCCAAGTGAAAACTTGGGCAGTCAGTGTTAGAGAAGGGATGCTTCTCGTTACTGTTTAATCACGCTACCCCTTCGTTGAGAAGGTTACTGCGTGAGGTGGCCAACCTGGTTGGCTGGCTGCCGAAGGAATAAGATCCTTAAGTTGGGCAGGCGGTTGTATTAACCAGCCTGGTGGCACCGTGCAAGTGAAGACTTGGGCTGCCAATGTTGGAGAAGAAAGGTTTCTCCCTTCGACTGTCGTTGACTGACGTTGCTGCTCCTCAAGAGGAGGTCGTCGCGTGTGCCATACTTGCCCCCTATGGTTTTTAGATTGCTATGGGCCACTTGGATGACCAAGGTTTCAGACCGCTCATGGGCCACCTGGATGACCAGGGTTTCAGACCACTCCTGAACTACTTGGATGACAAGGTTTCTGACCGCTCATAGGCCACCTGGATGACCAGGGTTTCAGACCGCTCATGGGCCACCTAGATGAGTAGGGTTTAAGATCGTTTATGGGCCACCTGAATGACCAGGATTTCAGACCACTTCTGGGCCACCTAGATGACTAGGGTTTAACGAGAGGGTGAAGACCCTCCCGACTTAGGGGCAGTCTAGGTCGGGTAAACCTGTAAGGCAAACACAGTTCATATGTATGCACACAGAGCCTAGGATTCTATATGCTAAGTAAACTCCCCATTTTACCAAATTAAAACAAGTATGCGAATGAATGCACACAAGTGGGTGAGTGCGTACCTTGGTTCCCTATTGGAAGTAGCGCTTTAGGTGGGTTGCGTTCCATGTTCGTGGGACCAACTTCCCGTCCTGGTTTCAGAGTTTGTATGCTCCGTTTCACAGGACGGCAGAGACAAGGAAATGTCCCTCCCAATTGGGGGAGAGCTTGCTGCGGCGGGTCAGCTTGCCTGTGGCCTCGATGCCTTGTAGGACCAAGTCCCCCACGTCGAATTGTCGGGCTTTCACCTTTGTATTGTAGTACCGAGTAACTCGGTGTTGGTATGCTGCTGTCCGTATTCTGACGGTATCACGGGCTTCCTCTAGTAAGTCTAAGTGTTCCCTGATTTTTTGAGAGTTGGCCTGTGGGTCGAAAGACTCCACCCTGAGACTCGGAAGCCCGATTTTGACCAGGATCACCGCTTCAGTCCCATAACAGAGGCTGAAGGGTGTCTCATGCGTTAGTTCCTTCGGTGTTATCTGATAAGACCAGAGGACGGATGGGAGCTCGTCAGCTCAAGAGCCACCGGCGTCCTCCAGTTTAGTTTTTAACCCGTGGAGTAGCGTACGGTTTGTGACCTCCACCTGCACGTTGGCCTGGGGGTATGCCACCGAAGTGTGGACCAACTTGATCCCAAGGCTGGTGCAATACTTGGTGAAGCGTTTTCCCGTGAATTGGGTCCCGTTGTCGGTTACCACGACCTCTAGGACTCCGAACCTGCAGACAATGTTCTGGCGAAGAAATTCCAGTGCATTGTGCTCTGTGATTTTTGCAAGCAGGACTGCCTCGACCCACTTGGTGAAGTACTCGATGCCCGCGATGATGAACTTTCTCTGCCCCGTGGCAATGGGAAATGGGTCGAGAATATCGAGCCCCCATTGCGCGAAGGGCCATGGAGCCTGAAGCGACTTCAAGTCAGCGGACGGCTGATGGTGAAGGCTACCGTGAAGCTGGCAGCTTTCACACTTCTTCACAAACTCAAGCGCGTCCTTCTTCATTGAGGGCCAATAGTAGCCCTGCCGCATGATCTTGAAGGCCAGGTTTTTTCGCCTATGTGTGATCCACAGATCCCGAGGTGAACTTCGCCTAGCGCGTAGTCGGCCTCCTCGAGAGATAGACAGCGGAGATACGGAGTTGAGTATCCGCGGCGATACAGCTGCCCATCGACTACCGTGTACCAGCCAGCTGTCTTTTTAATTCGCTTGGCCTTTTCGGCGTCCTCTGGGAGTGATCCATCGGCTAAGTATCTAAGGTAGGGCGTCATCCAATTTTCCGTCTCGGAAATCTGTATTTCCTCCTGTTTCTCTATGCTGGGAGCGTTCAGCATCTCCCACATGTCCATCGAATACTGTTCTGGACTTTCGGCAGCAGCGACTCTAGCCGACCGGTCTGCCTTCCAATTGTCAGTTCGAGGAACGTGAATCAGTGTCAGTTTGCTGAAACCCTGGATGGCTTCCCTTGCCTTTGCCAGGTACCTGGCCAAGGAAGGGTTGTTCGCCTCGAAGCCCCCATTGACCTGGTTGACGATTAATTTAGAGTCGCTGTAAACCGCCAACCTCTTGGTAGAGCACTCCTTTGCTAATCGCAAGCCAGCTAGCAGGGCTTTGTACTCGGCGACGTTGTTGGTCGCCTAAAAGTCAAGCTTTAGGGAATACTTGATCTCGAATCCATCAAGGGTCGTAAGGACCACCCCTGCTCCGCTGCCACTGTCCGTGGACGATCCGTCCACGTGGAGTGTCCATTTTGGGACCCCGTCGGGCTGTTCTTCGTTTTCTATGGGCTGTCCCTCGTGAATCAGGGTCGTGGTCTCAACGATGAAGCCAGCCAGAGCCTGCGCCTTTATGGCGGGTCTGAGCCTGAATTCGATGTCGAACTCACCCAATTCAATAGCTCACTTCACCAACCGTCCCGAAACATCGGGTTTCTAGAGTATGACTTTCAGCGGCTGATCAGTAAGGACCACTATGCGGTGTGCCTGAAAGTATGGCCTCAATTTCCGTGCTGCAAAGATAAGTGCTAGGGCCATCTTTTCAGCGCGTGGATAACGCGTTTCTGGGCCGGTCAATGTTTTGCTTACATAGTAGACCGGTTGGTGGATATCGGATTCCTGGTGCACAAGGACGGAGCTGAGGGACACTTCCGACACTGCCAAATAAAGGTACAGCTCCTCCCCATCTTTCGGTGACGCTAGCAGTGGCGGGCTGGCCAGATACTGCTTCAATTCATTGAAGGCGGACTGGCAGTCCGCCGTCCACTGAAATCCGTTAAATTTCGTCCCTTTTAGTGCTTTAAAGAAGGGCTGGTACTTATCACCAGACTTTATGAGGAAGCGGGACAAAGTTGCCAGCCGCCCAGTCAATCGCTGGACGTCTTTGACGTTCCGTGGGGAGCCATGTCAGCGAGGGCCTTGATCTTTTCTGGGTTTGCCTCGATCCCCCGTTGGAAGACGATGAAACCCAAGAACTTCCCGAGGCTACCCCGAAGACGCGCTTGGCTGGATTCAGTTTTATTTGGTGCGGGCGGAGCACCTCAAATAATTTTTTTAGCTCACGTATGTGATCGTCGGTGACTCTGCTCTTGACGAGCATGTCATTGACGTAGATCTCCATGTTACGACCAATATGCTTTTCGAACATTTTGTTGACCAGTCGCTGGTAAGTTGCTCCAGCATTCTTTAGTCAGAAGGCATCACTTTGTAGCAGTAGGTGCCCTGGTCTGTCATGAACAAGGTATGCTCCTCGACTTTCAGACTCATTCGAATCTGATTGTAACCCGAGTAGGCATCCATGAAGTTGAGCAGCTTATGTCCAGCCGTGGAGTCAACCAATAGGTCAATCCTGGGCAACGGGAAACTGTCTTTTAGGCAGGCCTTATTGACGTCGATGAAATCGACGCACATTAGCCACTTTCCGTTGCTTTTCTTTACGAGGACGACGTTAGAGAGCCAGTCCGGATATTGGACTTCCCTAATGAAGCCTGCGTCCAGCAGCTTCTTCACCTCCTCTCGGATCGCGATCAGTTTTTCGACGAAGTGGTTTCTTCGCTTCTGTCTGATCGGCTTTCGGTCAGGATCGAGGCCCAACTTATGGACCATCACTTCTGCCGGGATTCCAGGCATGTCTGCCGGCGTCCATGCAAAAAGGTCCGCGTTCCTTCACAGGAACGCGATCAGCTCATTGCGTTATGGCCCGGCGAGTGAGCCGCCGATCTGGACACAGTTATCCGATTTCTCCGGGACCAGTGGGATCAGATCCGTGGCTTCGCCGGGCTATTCTTGTTGGAGGGTTATCTCGTCCCAGTGGTCGAGTTCTCCAACTGTCTTAGTACTGCCGCTTGGGGCAATGTAGGCCATGTAACAGGTCCGCCCAGTGACCTGGTCGTCCAGAGCTTCTCCGACACCGTAGGGCGTTGGGAACTTCATTTTTAGGTGCGGAATCGACGTGACCGCTTCGAACGCCGTTAGGCACGGCCTGCCTAGTATTGCGTTGTAAACAGATGGCAGGTCGACTACCAGAAAGGTTAGCATGCGACTAGCTATTTTCGGATAGGTGCCCAGGGTGACTTCCAGTTGGATTGTCCCTTGAACGGGTACTGATTCATTGTCAAGGCCGTATAAAGGTCCTTCAGCGGGTTTTAATTGGTTCTTTTTTAAGCCTAATTTAAAGAACGCATCCAAGTAAAGCAAGTCCTTAGAGCCACCATTATCAATAAAGACTCGTTTCAGCTGGTAGTCCAAACTGCAATCTAAAACGAGTGCTGAGATTACAAGGGGATCAGCATGGGGGGATATTATATGATTTGAGTCACAATCACTAAAGCTAATCATATTATCTACGGTACGCAGCTTTTTCCTCCCAGTCTGCTGCTCCTTGCTGTCCGCTGGGTTCTCAGCAGGTCGGGTGGTGACCATGTTAACCACTCCTGCCGCAATCCTATTTCGGGGAGGAGTCTGCTCCTGCCCCTCTTCATCAGCCACTCCTGAGTTCTGTCCAGGGCCTCTAACAAACTTTGTGAGGTGTCCTCTGCGAATCAGGTCCTCAATTTTCCTCTGTAGTGTCTTCTGCCGATCCGCCCGCTTAGGACGTTTTACCTCGTTGGCCTCTTCTGCTGCAGCGTAGGCCCTGGTGATGGATTCCGCCTCGCGAAAGGTCTGAGGATTCTTGTGGGCAAGGTGCTTGAAAAAGTCACTGAAAGTAAACGCAGAGATGAAACTGCCCAACTTCATCTCCTCTGTGATCCTGGGGATCCTTCTGGCTTCAGCCACGAAGCGATCTAGGAAACGCCGTGGGTTCTCTCCCAGTTTCTGCTTTATGTGGAAGAGGTGCCATGGCTATTTCTCTTCCCGTCGGCTCGAAGCATACTGAGCCAGGAAGAGGTCCGTGAGCTCACGGAAACTGCTGACTGTGCCTGAAGGGAGATGATGGAACCAGATTCGAGCGTCTCCCTTCAGCGTGAGCGGAAAGTAGTGGCACATCGCTGAGTCTTCTAGCCATTGTAGACTTAGATGGGTACGGAAGTGATCCAAGTGGTCAACCAGATCACTGCCCACATCGTATAAGTCAAGGGACGGCATCTTGAACTTTGATGGCAGTGGATGGTTCAGGATCTTCGCAGTGAAAGGAGATCTGTCCAAGTCGATGACGTGCTCATCATTCTGGAACACGTGGTTCCAGATTTGGTCCACTCGCGGATCGGCGCGAGTGGCGTTGGCTGATCGTTTGGAGTTGAGGTAATCCCTCAACTCTGTCTTGTTTCTGGCAGGTTCAGCAGCCGGTCGGCTGTTGCCTCCAGTGGACATGGCAGTCCTGGAGGCTCGCTCCTGGACTGCGTTGTTGTCTTTTGCCCGTGAGTATCGGGGATTTCTTTTTTCTGGGCTCTCTGTCAGAGACGTACTCTCGGAGCGTTCCATAGGCCTGTTCTGGCTAGGAACGCGGGAGGACGCTGGTGCCGAATTGTCTCCGGCTTTCGTGGGCCTTTTGGCCGGCTTCTTCTTCCTTTGGCCACCCCTTTTGATGGTAGGAGCGGGAATGGCTGCTGGTGGAGTCGCTTATTGTCGTTGCTCATTCTCGCACAAAGTAATTGGAGCAGGCGATTGTTGGCCTGCATCTGCTCCACCAATTGTTGAAAGTAAGGCGGTGGAACTCCGCCTGCGGCCCCGTTGACCATGGCACCAGCAGCATGGTCCTGGTCGGGGTTAGCAGTGTCTCTAACGGGGTCGCTAGCTTGAGCTCTCGTGTTCACCATTGCAGAATCTGAAGGTGACAGAGAGCGTTTGTGTAGATTTTTGTGGTAGGCTTTTTGTAAGCGCTTCCCATAGACAACACCAATGATGCGTACCTGGATCCGACTTTGAACAGATTCGGATTCTTCTGGATGGTTAGGACCGGTTCCGTTCACTGAGTGCGAATCCTGCACACCACTAAAATGAACAAGAGGTCAGCGTTATCGGCGAAAAGTTGTCCCACCGAAAATACTCTGACGCTCAAGTCAGTAAAACAGTCTTCAAAAATAATAAACTGAAAATAAAGAGAGAGAGAGTTTGAGTGTTTGACCTAAACGTAAGAGAGACATGAGGTCTTCTTGAATTTGGGTGGTGGGAAGGCCGTCAACGGCCGTGAGGGCTCGCTTGTTGCCTTATGGTTGTTGGAGGATGTCGATGGCAAAGTAAGCAGGTTCCTGAGAGCACTGGTGCGTATCCCAGAAAGCGTATGTAGTTAGCGAGTAATTGCCTGCGTCAATGGAAGCATAGATCAGAGACTGTCCTGATGATTCTAGGGTTTATTTTTATGGTTGAGATGGTGATCTTTCCCCTTTGGAAGGCGTGATCCCCTCTGTCCACCTTGGCTGGCTTGCCTTCTGGAGCGAATGCCCGTTGCCAAGGTGGGCGTGATTGTTTCCTTGTGAGGCGGCCAGCAACTTTTCAAGTTGGTTTCTTTCCTCCTCAGCATATTACCGTTGGAGTGCCTTGGCTGGCAAGGAATTGAGAAGATCTGGGGCTTTCCTTCTTTGAAGGGCGCCAATCTTGTTAATGTCCTTGTTGGTCTGAGTCGAGATTGTGAAATATCCTTGGAGGATCGTTATTGGCTTTTTAATGACTGGTGGGCCTAAACGGGTCAGGCCCGTTACTGTTGAAAGACTTCTTGGAGCCCATCGTGCAAAACGGGACGGTCAACTCTTGAGTTGACCGTCTGCATGTGAGTTGGCCGTCCTTGTGAAGGGTATCCGTCGTCAGCCGCCAGATGGGCCATGGGCCTGAGTGAGCCAGGCCCATTACTGTAGAAGAGCCCCTTTGGGCTTAATACGCACAAGGCAGACAGTCAACGTTTGGGTTGATCGTCTGTTTGGAAGTCGGCCGCCCGACGGTCAACGCCAGTGCTGACCGTCCTGAGCTTTTCAGCTTTTGGACCCGTTTTTCAATTGAGCCGTTAGAGTGTTGACCGTCGTCTTGGGCCTTTGACTTTTGTGGGGCCAGTCCATTTTTGGTGTACCTATCACTATCCAAATGAAGTATGAGATTGTATCTCTTTTGAAAAAGCAGGTCTTTTTTTAAAAAAACATTTGAACAATCTCAAACAATAAATAGAATATTGAACGCACAAATCCAAAAGAAGAGTCAAATCCCAAAAGATTGGCCTTCTGGGATTGGACTTTTCTTTTGAACTTATGCTCGTAACAATAGTACTTTCATTGAGATCAACATCAATTCAAAGAAATCTACCTGCGAAGGGTTCTGATCAGAAAGGGTTACCTAAGATGGCTACTCTTGGAGGGATTGATCGAAAAAATGGAGTGAAACACTGCATAGTGAGAGCCATCAAGTAAAGTGTCACAAAATGTAACCGTCGATATCAGTGGCTATCAAAGGTGGAAGGAATATTGTAAGTCCCATATCAGGGAGCCAATTTCACAAGGGATGGTTTATGAGTTGGAGGAGTTTTCCCTCCTATTAGTCTAATTTTTTAGAATTATGCTCTCCTCTTGGACTGATACTCGTAGCACAGAACTTAATTTAAAAAAGAAATATTTTGAGGATACTTGATAGACAGTATTAGCATGAGAAGAAATCCCGGTTTTTCTAACTATGAATTGCTAATTTGAAAATTAATAGTCTAGGTTTAATTAATCGTAAAAAATAAAGTCATTGATTTTGCTTG
Organism: Nepenthes mirabilis; assembly: GCA_025585075.1. NCBI lineage: Eukaryota > Viridiplantae > Streptophyta > Magnoliopsida > Caryophyllales > Nepenthaceae > Nepenthes > Nepenthes mirabilis. Next base: position 11,184 of record JAODPA010057179.1, read on the forward strand.
ATTTTTTTTTTGAAAAAAAACAAAAAGGTTGCATTTTAAATTAGAGATCTCATCTTCCAATAATTCTTAATTATGCCCAGTTTAAAACCTTCGTTAGCGACAAAGATGAGGATTAAACAATGAATTATAATTGAATA
>JAODPA010057190.1:0-11319 GCA_025585075.1 Nepenthes mirabilis
CAACATGGTCAAACTTTTCATTTCTGTAACATAGAAATTATGAAATTAGGTATCTGTGTTTGTAAGAATATGAAATTCTACATCTGTATCCCAAATATATGAAATATGTATCCGTTTCTGTAAGAATATTAAATTTGAATCTGCAATAAGAAATTGAGACTTTGTAATTTATTATCCGTTGTTAGTACCAGTATCTGTCATAAGTTCTATTATTTGTTATCCATTGTTATACTGGCATCTATCATCTGTATCCGTTGTTTATTAACCGTTATCAGTATCCGTTATTTGTTGACCGTATCCGTTATCCGTTATTAGTATCCGTATATTTGTACATAGTTTTCAATTTGAACTATATAAAGTAATCACAAAATTGGACCAAATATTTGTATTTCAGAGGAGTAGTATTCTCTACATACCTTAATATATTACAGTAGTATCAAAAAAAATGCCCTACTGTGGGGGTTGATGTAACAGATTTTATACGTTCTGGCCTCTAGAAGAATTAGAGGCATAAGGCCTTTCGATTGTGTAGATTGAATGCAATTTATTTCCTCGATATCTATTGCATTAGCTGGTAAGGCTTATTAATTCTGATCACTAAATATGAATAAATTTTCTGCATGTTTTAGAATTAAAGGACTTAGAAGTAAAATAAAAAAAATTAAAATGCAATATCTATATCCAAAGGAAATCATAAACAAGATATGAAAGTTAAATGTATTTGAAAATTATATTTGATCATGTTTACATTTCTGCATTTGCATTATGATCCTATCCTGTTTTCTCGATTTATTTTAAAGAATAATGTATTGTCTTTGTTATACTTGTACCTTGTTGAATATTCGACTCACTTATTGTTATTTTTTTACCTTCAGATGAATACGAGCTTATACCCGATGAGGTGGAGTAGAGATTTCCAATGGGCTAGGCTGAGGACTTGGAAGATCATTTTGTAGACTGGGATTTTGTGGTCTTGTATATATGTATGGAGAAATTGTGTACATTTTTTATGGATATGATCAATGTATTTTGTGTATGTTGATGGATCACATGTGAGTTTAGTTTCTGATGTGTATTGATAATTGTATATACTTTCGCAAGTTATTACGATTTGATTTTAGGTACCTAGTGGCATCTCTATGTACCGATGTTATATCCGGAGATATAACGTTGGGGCCATACATTGATTTTGTGGCATTTTTGGATCCTGTGTATTTGTTGGTGTGATCTATATATATTTATACAAGTGCATAGTACAAGTTTGTGTTTAGTTTGACGGACATTATGCAGGCGGGACCTTTCCAGATCCCGGTTTGAATATGGCCCATCACAGGTTGCGAGGTTCCAGATTCCAAACATAATAATTAAATTAATATAATCAAAATTAGACTTGATTCATATGAAAAAATTAGGTTCCAGGAACATAGGAATAGTCAACATGGGATGCTTGCCAGGTGCCTTGGGCGATGCCGCAAGCGCTCGAAGCAGAATTTGCAGCACTTGCCCGGCGCTCGAGCGTTAGCCCACAATAAATGGTCATTTTTCCAGCCGTTTTCATTAAAGAGAGAGAGAGAGAGAGCACGAAGAGGAAGAGAAAAAAGGAGGAATCCAAGCTACCCGAGTCCGATTTTGAGCTCGAGATAGTTAGAGAAGTAATAGATTGGATCGAAGTAAGTGTACTCATACCATTTTCCCTCGGTTCTTGCACTTTCATTTTATTTTCTTCAGGTATCCTCATTTCGATACCCGATTAAATTTATATTTTGTAATATCCATGGTTTGAGCATATTTATACTTCGATTTCACGTCCGATTTGTGAGTTTTGTACAGTAACCCGCACCCGAAAACCCTAACATGCGCTCCCTTTGATTTTGCACATTTCCATCAAAATTTATGCAAGATTTGGATTTAGAATCATGAAACCCTAGCCTTATGGATGCAGGTACCCTGAAAATTTAGTATTTATACATGTATAATTTGTATATGTTAATTTTGTGTATTCTGGGAATATTGTGGATGTGAATCTTGATATTTAACCACATGTACATCATATATGCTACCTTGTATTTGTTCCAAAAACTATGTTGCATGTAAATGTGAAGGAATTTATTATCCAGAAGTTCTAAAGTTATGTTTGGCTCATAATAGTAAGAATTTTTTACACGTTCTAAACTTTATAACTATTTGTGCATATAATTGAAAACATGTGAAGGTATGAACTCATAACAAAATGATTATCTATATTCCTATCATGAAATATGAAAGTTATACAAAGTATTTGGAGGAAATTCCACAATTTGATGAGTCTGATTAACCGTTCTCTAGAGAGTGAGAACTTCTATATAAGTTTTCAGTGGAACCTTTCCATAAAAATAAGTATTTATGGAATAAGATCAAGGATTTATATTTTAGAGGGTAGTATTCATTGGCATATCTTAGAATATTATTGTGGCAAATCAAATAATTGCTCTTGGACCACGGGAGATGCTTTGATGGTGTATCTGTTATCTGTTATCTATTTTCTGGCCCAAGGTAATGGGCACCATCCGCCACAGGATTTTAAAGTTGAGATTCATGGTTAGTGCCTTAGAATGTGTGGAAACATACACATTTCTTTGCTCGATTTTTTTACACCGTTAGTTAGTAAGGCCTACCCGTCTTGATCCACAAAGTAAAGAAGTTATGCATATTTTAGAACCTAAAGAAAGATAAGTAAATTAGGGAAAATAAATGTATTCTGAAAAGTAGATTTGATCATGATTTATTTTTACGCATCTTCATTATAGTTTTATATCCTTCCTCTACTTTATACTGTGTATATCATTTACTGTTTTTAATTTTATTATACTTGTTAAGTATTTGGCTCACTCTCGCTATTATCTTCCCTCCATATGAGCACGCCCTCAAGCCCAATAAGATAGAGTAGAGCTTAGGAGCTGGATAGGTTGCAGATTTTGGATGAAGTGCCTTTTTAGATATAGTTTTGTGGAATTGTATTTGGTGGAGCATTTTGTATCATTTTTTATGGATTTATATATTGATATATGCATATGATGATGATGATGTATACGTAGTATAGTTTCCGTCGCTCTTGATGGATGTAATGCTTCCATAGGTACTTATAGTTTGTCTAGAGAGCTAGCGGTATCTCATTTGAGCTAACGTCATACTTGGAGTTATGACGTTGGTGCTACGTATTTGTGGTGGACATATTTGGATCTTGTGTTGAGATGTGTCATTATATATTGTGCTGTATAGAGATTGTTGTACATGTTGTATTAGTTTGGCAACTGTTTTACTGTCGGGATTCTACCAAATTCAAGTTAGGAAAATGTGGTCTATTACAATTGGTATTAGAAATGAGAGGCCTTAGGTTAATTTGAATATTATGCAAAAGTCTAGGATAGTATAGGCTAGATGGAAGAAGTAGGTGCAGGCATAGGATGGTTAAGCTAGTTGGGTAGTCTTAGTTGTCCTCGTTGCTCTACTTAAACCACTAGCTGTATTTAATTGCGTAGAATTGTTATATTCTAGTTAATGCCTTACCAGTAATCTGACCCGTACCATTTTTGTTTTAGAGTAGTCATCAATAGCCGAGTATGCTTCTAGTAAGGAGGTCTACGTGTGGAGGTAGCTAGCGTTGCAATCGAGAAGCAGAGTATCTGGATTTATTAGGCGGAATGGTCAACGTCATTGAGATTTTTGGGGCAGAGGAATCTTGCTCCAGTACCTGCGCTCCCAACTCCTGCAAATCTTAGACCCTCTACATATGACCGATTCATCCAAGAGAGGGTTCCTGAGTTTCTGGGGGAGCCCGATCCAATTAAAGTGGACACATGGTTTTAGAGGCTGAAAAAGGTATTTGCTATCATCCGTTGCCCCGAGGAGGATCAGGTATTATTCACCTCCTACCGATTGGAAGGAGAAGCCCATCATTGGTGGGAGATACAGAAACGGGCCATGGGGCTGCCGGATCATGAGATCACTTGGCCCATGTTCGAGGATGTATTCATGAAGAAGTATTTTTCGTCTGCCCTCCGCGTGCAGGAGGAAGAGTTCATCTGCTTGAGGCAAGGCAATAGGACGGTGGTCGAATATGATGCAAAGTTTACGAAGTTGGCTCAATATGCTCCGTACTTCGTTGAGGATGAGGAGAGAAAAGTAAGGAAGTTTCTGGAAGGCTTGCGAGATAATATCCGCATGTAGTTGGTGACCGTCAAGGTAGCCACCTATGGAGAGGTGCTAGATCGTGCCTTTATCTATGAGAAAGAGTTTGAGAAGGAAGAATATTTCAAGAAGAGGATGCCTAACAGAGATGGTGCTAGTTCAAGCTCTAGTCTAGGTTCGGGAGAGACTGCCAAAGAGGTTAAGGAAGGCGGATCAAGGGAAGAAGGTTAGCTCTTCCTCACTGGCTAAGCAAGCTCTCGCCGATCTATGTTCACATTGTAGGAAGCCTCACAAAGATAGGCCTTGTTACAAGATGTTGGGCGTATATTTCAATTGTGGACAGTCTAGGTACAAGATTAGAGATTGTCCCTACAAGAAGAAAGCCCTTTCCCGGAAGCTAGTTGTCTTAGTCAAGGTGTTTGCAGTTTCTACCAATGAAGCAAAGACATCTGATGCTATTGTGGAAGGTATTCTTCCTATTTGTGGTGCTTCTGCTTGTGTGCTTTTTGATTCTGGATTCACTCATTCTTTCATTTCACCTCAGTTTACCTGCCATCTTATATCTTGTCTTGTTATTTTCAATTATTCGTTAGTTGTTTCGACACCCACGGAATCTTAGGTTGTGACTGATGTTTCATACCTTGGGTGTCCGATTGAGATGAATAAATTGTCATTAGCCGTTGATTTGATTCTTTTGAAAATGCATGATTTCAACGTTATTCCAGGTATGGATTGGTTGTAAAAGAATCACATAACTATTGATTGTTTCCACAAGAAAATTGACTTTGCAATTCAAGGATGTGAGCCCTTTCACATTCAGGGAATTCAATGGATGGAGTTGTCTAGCTTCAATTTGGCTCTACAAACCTGTAATTTGTTGCGAAGTGGATGTGAAGTCTATTTGGCTTATGCTAGTGTGAAGGAGAGCCGCGAACTATCGGCTAGGGAGATTCCAGTTATGCGTGAGTTTGAGGATGTATTTCCTGATAAGTTATGCGTGAGATTGAGTTTGGGATTGATCTCATCCCAGGATCAGCACCTGTTTTGAGGACCCCTTATGTATGGCTCCTACCGAGTTAAAAAAAATTGAAGCAATAACTGTGGGACCTTCTGGATTTGGATTTTATTTGACCCAGTGTTTTGTCGTGGGGTGCTCCAATCTTATTCGTGAAGAAGGATGGGACTTTGAGGTTATGCATAGATTATCGTGAGCTAAACAAGATCATGATCAAGAACAAGTACCCATTGTTGTGAATTGATGATCTCTTCGATTAGTTGTAGGGGACCCATGTGTTCTCTAAGATCGATCTTTAGTCGAGATATTATCAACTTCGCGTCAAGCAGGAGGATATGGCGAAGACGACCTTCCGGACGAGATATAGCTATTATGTGTTTCTTGTAATGCCGTTCGTGTTGACTAATGCACCAACCGTGTTTATAAACTTAATGAATCGGGTCTTTCAACCGTACTTGCATAAATTTATCATGGTCTTCATCGTTGACATCCTGATTTATTTCAAAAGTTGTGTTGAGTATGAGTAGCATTTGAGGATCATGCTTCAAACCCTTCGGGAGCATCAATTGTTAGCAAAGCTAAAGAAGTGAGAGTTTTGACTCAGTGAGATAGTGTTCTTGAGCCATGTCATCTCTGATGGTGGAGTCTCGGTGGACCTGAAGAAAGTTTAAGTTGTGATTAGTTGGAGTTGACCGATGTCAGTGATGGAGGTCCATAGCTTTTTGGGTATGTCTGGTTACTACCGCCGCTTTGTGGAGAACTTTTCTCAGATTGCTTTACTGCTTACCCGATTGACAAAGAAGGATGTGAGTTTTGTATGGATAGAAAAATGTGACTGAAGTTTTCAAGAGTTGAAGGATCGTTTGACTTTGACACCAATTTTGACATTCCCCGATGGTTTCGGTGGTTTTAAGGTTTATTGTGATGCTTCTAAAATTTACCTTGGGTGATGCAAAATGAAAAGGTGGTAGCTTATTGATCTCGACAATTAAAGCTCCAAGAGAAGAACTATCCGACCCATGACTTAGAGCTAGTTGTCGTTGTTTTCGCATTGAAGATATGGAGGCATTACTTATACGGTGAGAAGTTTCTTATATATTCTGATCACTAGAGCCTCATGTACCTATTTTCACAGAAGGAGTTGAATATGAGGTAAAGGAGGTAGATCGAGTTCCTTAAGGATTATGATTGTGAGATCTACTACTAGCCGGGGAAGGCAAATGTGGTCGTGGATACCTTGAGCCGTTGGACCGGTTTTGTAGCAAGACTACAGATCAAGCAGATGAAGATACTAGATTACTTGAAGTTTTGCAAAATCTAGTGTTATGTCAAATGAAACAGGATGATATTGTCTTTCTTGCAGGTGCAACCCGAGATCCTTCAACGAATTAAGGAAGGGCAGGCAAGTGATCCATTTCTGATGGATATTGTTAGAGATCTTGACCGAGACTCCCAGAGAGATTTTTGTATTCGTGTTGATGGAGTCTTGTGCTTTTGGGATCGTTTGTGTGTACCTAATAATAAGGATCTGAAAGAGGAGATCATGAAGGAGGCTCACAGAACCAGGCACACAATACATCTTGGGATAAACAAGATGTACCAGAATATGAGAAAAATATTTTGAAGGAAAAATATGTGAAGGGAGATTGTTACCTTTGTTAGCCAATGTTTGATTTGTCAGTAGCTGAAAATTAAGAGGAGAAAGCCCTGAGGGTTTGTTGCAGTCCTTGCCCATTCTGAGTTGGAAGTGGGGGCATATTTCTATGGATTTTGTTTCAAACTTGCCTAGGACCCTGAGAAATCATGATACTATTTGGGTCATTTTAGATCGGCTAATGAAATTAGCTCATTTCTTAACCATTCAAACAACGTATTCTCGAGATCATCTAGCGTAGTTATACATTAATGAGATTGTTAGACTACACAGTATGCCAATATCTATTGTGTCCGATCATGATCCACATGTTGTCTCTAAATTTTGGAAGAGTTTGCATCGGGAGCTAGGGACATGATGTACTTAAAATTCAGTACAGCATATCACCCTCATAATAGTTTCCAGGCAAGTATCGGTATGGTTCCTTTTAAGGCTTTGTATGGTAAAAATGCCAATCTCTGATCCGTTGGGAGGAGACAAGAGATAGGCATTTGTTTGGTCCTAATGTAATTCGGGAGACATCGAAAAAGACTGCGGCAATTTTTGAGAAGCTGAAGATGGCACAGAGTCGGCAAAAGAGTTATACTGACCAGAGGAGATCCGAGCTCAGATTTAAGATTGGAGATTTTGTTTTCCTCAAAGTGTCGCCATGCAAGGGAGTTTCTAGATTTGGTGTCAAGGGAAAGTTGAAGCCGTGATTTATTGGACCCTTTGAGATCCTTAAGAGAGTTGGTGAAATGACGTATTGTTTGGCATTGCTGCCGAGTTTGGCCGAGGTGCACAATGTCTTTCATGTCTCGATGTTGAGGAAGTATATCCATGATCTAGCGCACGTCATCTATTATGGCCCGTTGGCTATCCAAGAAGATTTATCGTATTCGGAGGAGTTGGTTTAGATTTTAGATTGAACGGAAAAAATCCTACGTTTGAAGAACATCCCTCTAGTGAAAGTTTTGTGGAGGAATCACTTCCGCGAGGGGGCAACGTGAGAGAGGGAGGAGGAGATTCAGGTCAAGTATCACCATTTATTTCAAGGTATGTCTTCTTGTTTAAGTGTTAGAATTCGTTAATTTTGATGATAAAATTTTCTAAGTAGGGAGAGTTATAAGGTACCGGATTCCAAACATTATAATTAGGAGATAATTAAATTAATATAATTAAAATTAGGCTTGATTCATGTAGAAGACTTAAGTTCAAGAAATGATCTATCACACAGGTGGTATTAGAGAAGGAGATGCCTTAGGTTTAATCTAAATCTTATACGAAAGTTTATGTTAGAATAAGATAAATTGAATAAGTAGGCAACGGCGTAGGTTAATTAAGTCAGATCGAATAGTCCTAATTATCCAAGTTAGTGTCTTAAATAAGCTAAGTTAATTAACTTAGGTTTGGATTAAGTTAAGATCAGTTAGTTATGTTTGATCGCATAGTGTATGGTGTCCTAATTAGTGTCCGAGTTGAATTGTAAACCGACTCAAATTGTTCTTATTTCAGAAAGAATATTAGTAATGGCACCTGAACGAAGAACTATTTGTGGTGGAAGGTAAGATTTCTAAATTTTAATATTTCAATATATGTATTATTTTGGATTCTGAATCCATATTTCATTTGTGTTTCCTAAGTTTATTCATTTATTTAAGGATCTAGACTTTATACTAGTTATATTGATATCTACGATATTTTCTTGAGTCCGTAAATATGATTGGTTAGGCTGATTTGATTGCTTTGTGGTATTTAGGTTTGATATGATTTTGGGAATGATTTGGTTGGTGAGTCACCATACTAGTATGAATTGTGTTGGTAATGATATTATACTTTGCAATCGAATTGTGAAATCTTAAATATGAGGCAAAGTTGATTAAACAGCGACAAAATTAGTATTATTTTGCCTGCAAGTTATTTAATGAGGATATGTATCGAGTTTATTTAACATTTTTTTTGGTAAGTAAATTTAATTAAACAAATGAAAGTTTACAAAAATACTATGTTCTAACCCCCAATATTATACCAACTTGTAGTTAGAATACAGATACTGGGGCATTTTCCAAGTACCATGATACAAATCATGAAATCAAAACAAAAACAACGGAAAGTGATTTCCATCTAAACCAAGGGCCTAAAGCAATATCCACCAAGCTTGGTGTAAACCCAACACAGAGAGCTTTGATGACTCCATTGGCTGGACAACCTACTAAGGTCTTCAGCACCTCGGACAGCCTTCAGCACCTCGGCTTTGTCACAACGGTAAGGAGACATGTTAAGCTGCACGGGCAATCACCCATCCCGGCCAGTAGGAGAGCGGAGCAGCTCTGTATAATGCAGGCTTTTCCGCCGGAGGATTACCTACACAGCATCTCGGCACAGAAGGCTTTGTTCATCCATCTCAGACTTTTGCATAACACCACTTTAGCCAAAAGGGATCTCGAGCCAAAGCTGCTAATCCCATTGTATACCTCTCAGCAAAAAAACAACCAAAGCAATGACCACATTAGTCGCCGCAACATCACATGGCCAGCAACCAGCAGGGCAATAGTAATTCCAAGGGCAGCACTGTTGCCAGCCTCAGCACCGATTTACATCAGCACCTCGGAAGGAGAACCAGCCCAAACTCACCCACAAACCACCATTCAGCTCACACCATATTCAAACACACACTAGAAATCAGCAGCCGTTAGGTGCAGCATCATTTGCCATTGAGTATGCTGGATTTCAGCAAAAAATAGCAGCCCCAACACCGGTCAGCAACAGCACCTCCGAAGGAAACCCAGCCCAAACTCACACCAACAAACCACCGTTCATCAAAGAAGAGTATAGTTTTTGTGTAAAAACCCCAAACCTGTCAACACCAACATTGCTCCATAACATCGTAACACCATGCCAGCACCAGCTGATGTAAGTTATGGCAGCTAAAATCAACAGCATCTGGCACAGGATGCATGAAGTCTGTGTCCCCTCTAGCATCACGAACAACTTCATCAGCAGAGCAAAGTAGATTGGAAGACACGAGCAAATAACCAACCCATACTCACATCGACAAGAGTGGCATCAGCATCAGCATCATGCACCCGGTCACTCCCAAACATCAGCTCCGGAAGAAGAGCATAGGCCTTAGGAACGGGTATATGAGCCCCTCATCAGTAAACCCAGACGGCAGTTGCACGCCATCACAGCACTCCACATCCAGTAGTAGCTAGCCGCAGCATACATACATGAGCATCACATCCTCACTCACGACAAAAGTGGCCAGCAGCCAAGTAAATAGAAGGGAGGGGAGCAATAATTTTATGTTATGTTTCAGCAACTTAATGACAGTAGCCTCCGAAGCTCGTAGCCCTCAGAAGCAACTAGTAGCCATTCCCGGATAGCAATACCACACCTCAGCATACATTTTATCCAACAGAATACCAGCTTAAAGCCACCTAAAAGCAGCTTCAACCGGGATGATAAAATACATCTGGAGCATACTACATCACAAAAAACAAGCACTAAGCCTCAACATCAGCACTTCAAACCGACAATTCATCTTCCAAGTACACCTTCACCGAATTTTATAGCCAGAGGACAAAAAACTCAGAAAACCATTATCACACCTGCCATCGCTAGAAACAGCTTCAACAATAACATCAAGTTGATTTGGGGTTGCAGCCAAATGTAGCATGTAGGGAGTTTTCTTTCTGTCAACATCAAAATGCTTCAGCGCCACAACAATATCTCTCCATATTGAGCATCCCTCTACTGCATTTTCGAACCAGTGTATCAAAAAAGTCCTCAATGCATACAAATGAGCCCAGCCCAATGGCTCATATTGCAACTCTGAGTAATGTGGATTTTCTGCCAGGGGTAGGATCATCAGCCCAGGACCTCGGCACATTGAAGACATCTCAGCCCAGCATTACTAACTAATCTCAACTCAACAGAAGGCAACTGAGTCAGAGCCCCATTATCCAGCATCAACATCCGATAGCAGCTTCACAGACCTGCAAAGGACTACTACTAGAGTAGCAGTATGTATCAGTATACTTTAGGCCAGAGTGCCAGGCATCAGCAGCACTAGAGCAGACCCTACAACACCACTACAAGCCAAGCCATTGGTGCAAAATCAGCCACGAGCCAATAGCAAAGCATCAGCGCTGTTGCATTCCACCAAAGACATTGCTACATCAGCAATAGCGATGCCTCAATCAGCAACAACCAGCAGCTGCCACAGGATGATAGTCCCCTAGCACCGTCAGGCAACTGAGCAATCTTTTATCAACCAACCAAAATTAGGATGAGGCCAAGGACTTCAACTTTGCTCGCCTCATAAAAGGATACCAGTGTCAGTATCCATTAACTTGGAACCTCCATCAAGGTGGAGAAGCAATACCTAACCGGGAGGGAGCATCCTCTGTGCCATTACTCAATCGGGAATCAGCCTGGCTAAAGCATCCAGATTCATCAATACAACATCAGTGAACCTATATGCAATGCCAGCCGACAACTA
>JAODPA010057201.1:0-11319 GCA_025585075.1 Nepenthes mirabilis
GGAAAGAAGAAGAAGGAAAAAGATAAAAGAGTGGGAGGCACGGCGTAGATCGCGGCGAAGGGTGGTAGGGAATGGAGGCTCCAAATGGAAACCTAATGAAACCCCAAATCAATCCCTTCGTTAGTTAAAGAGAGAGCGGTGAAGGAAGTCGAGAGGGAGTCACCACAGTGAAACCCAAGCCGTGCAGCTATTGCCGTTGCCGCTGCCACTGCTAATCGCCATTGTGAATCTGGGCTGAAGCCACTGCTTCTGTTGTTGAAGTCGCCATCGTTGGTTAGTATCGCCGTCATTGTTGATAGGTGTCGTTTCTGTTTTCACGAAAGAAGAGCAACAATTGAGGCAAGTGAAATTATTCTCTCTTCCAAGCAAATCCTTCTGTTCTCACAATTGATGTTGATTTCTTTTTGCATGCCTTGATTTCATGTAAACCGGTTGATTATCCTTAAAAATCAAAAATTTAGGGCAATGGTTTTATATTTTTAGGGTTTGGTTATTAAAGGGGCATATTGTGAGGTTCTGGGTTTAAAAATATAATAAATATGAGGTAATCAATGTGATAATAATTAATACTAGACCTATTGAACGAATGAGTATGTGTATTGAAAAAAAAATTGAAAAAATAAATCGGGTTGTGGACTGTTGATGCGCACCAAGCAGGGTCGTGCCTGGGCTTGAGCGCAAAAAATAGTAGCGCCAACAGCAGGTCACGCCTGCTGCGCACTCGAGCCTGGGCTCGAGCGCAAAAGGCAATAGCGCTCCTGCTTGCCGCACGCTCGAGCGCAGCTCGGCTGCAAGGCTGCGCTCTAGCGCCCGACGATTATAAACACCCGACCTACTTCGTGTTTTCTCATTTTCCACGTTCCAAACCCCTCTAGAGAGAGAGAGAGCGTCGATTCTAGAGAGAGGAAGGAGGAGATCGAGGCCGTGGAGTCTGAATCTAATCGAGAGCTGGCTATAAAAGTGGTAGTACGCACCGAGGCAAGTGTTCTCATACTCTTTAACTTTTCTCTTACAACGTTTTTCGTTCATCATCGGGTATTTGTTTGTCAATACCCACCAAAACCATGAAAAATATATTACCCATGACTTGAGACCAAGGACTATGTAGTTTATTGTTCGATTTATTTACCGATCCGGTCGGTAGAGTTCCACAAAACCCTAACCTATGGGAATTTGGGGGTTTTCTGTTTTCCCTCTGTGTTTCGTTGAATCGACCCCAAAATATGAATCACCACGTCCGAAATGCATATATATGTCGGCTGCGCGATCGATCTCGCATGTTTCAACCCATTTAGGGCATCTGAGCCCTCTAAAAGTGCACTGTTACTATTAATCCGAAATAAAAAGAAAAATTTACATATTTTTACCCTCGTGTTATGTTAAATTGACCCTAAAATATGAATCGCCACATCCCAATTGTATGTATATATTGACCGGATGTCCAATTTCGCAAGAATCAACCCGTTCGCGGTATTCGAGAGCTCTAAAAGTCCCATGTTACTGTTCATCCGAGTCAAATGGGGAAAATTGCATGCTTCTACCCATTTAATGCTTAAGAAATTTGTGTCTAATTGATCATGTTAAACTGTAAGCCCTGAAAATATACAAGTGTGCACCGGAAGCAAGGGAATGCGTCCCGGAGGCTTCTAGGGTGCTATTTGATTAGCGGGGGTAAGTAAATTCAAACTCTCTTGTGAGCTTGAATTAAATAGCTAAAAAGGTTTAAGTTTCAAAGAAAGGAAGGAACCAAGCAAGTAAATGGAGGGGAATCCACTAAAGTACGATATGATGGATTTGATTTGCTGGATGGAGATATGTGACGGATTTGATCTCCCGGATGGAGATAAGGATGAAAATGTGATGTACTTGTGGTAGATATTCCCTCAAGGAAGAATTAATCTCGAAACTAGGATCATGGTTTGTAGGGGTAGTATTCTCTGGTTTACCATGTCCATCATAATGTGAACCCAAGGAATACTTGGCCATGTATTCTAACCGCTTGTGGAAGTAGGTGATGTTCGTGGTATGCTTTACAATACTATTGTGGAAGAACGAGGATTGCCATAGTCTCCGGGGGATATGGGGTGAGTTGAGATGGCCGAGTGCAGCAGGCCTAAAATGTAGCCGGTGGTCGAGTACTGCATATCTAAAATGTAGCCGGCTGTAGAATGTGTGGCAGTCACATTCCTTTCCTCGTTCTCTCACATCGTTGGTTAGTACGACCTACTAGCTCGAGTCTACAAAGATTAATGAAAGTAATGAAAATGAATCAATATAACCTAAACAAACATGCGAACCAGATGATCCCAGATGTCCCATCTCCTTGCATGCTTCTTTTTTATTCAAGTTATATGTTTCTCCTGCCCAATTACTATTTTTCCTGTTATTTACTGTAGTTAGTGATGTATGATTACATTTACTGAGTTATACGCTCACTCTTACTATTTTTTCCTCCAAATGAGAACATTAAGCGGGTGCCCGATTAATTAGAGTAAGGAGAGTGACTTGCTTGAAGAGATTAGCTAAATGTCGAAGGCCTGAAGATTTGGATATGTTTGTTGTAATAGAATGTAAATAGTCTGGTAGTTCAATGCGATTTGTTATTATTTTATGGTTATTGTTATACTTTCGCAGGTTTCTGGGTTTAGCTATGCTTCCGCAATAGTGTTGGATATTTTGGATTTTATTTAGTCTTAGATGGTATCTCTTTAGACCCAATACGGTAGTTAGAAATATTGTGTTGGAGTCATAGATGGTATGGCAATGTGGTCCTGTGTGTTGTATTGTAGTCCAAAATACCTAAATTAAATAGTTATGTGATTGTACAGGTTATTTCAAATAGATTATATTTTTAGTTTTTCGTCCACTTGTAGAGGAAACTCTATCGAAATTTCTACAGAATCCATAATTATAAATTATGGGTATAAGTTTATGTTACCATTGACGGAGGTTATTTAAAGAGAATAACCCGGTTCGTCATAGTTGGTATCAGAGAAAAAGAGACACCTTAAGTTTGATCCGAATCGTATGCAAAAGCTTAGGATCAGTTAAGATTTGGCCAAAATAGGTAGATTAAGGTATGGGCTGAATAAGTTGGAATAGTTCGAGGTATCTTAGTTTGCCTAAACTAGACTTAATTTCAGTTGGAACTTAGCATTTAAGCTAGTTGATACTGAACGTAAGCCAAGGCTGATCAACTGAGGTTTGAGGATTCAGGTTAATCTATTCTATGTTGAGGCGAGATTAAATAGTTTGGATTAGAGGAAATGCTTATGGCTTGGGCTTAATGGGTTAATTTTGAAATGCATTAATCTTAACCCTCCCTCTAATCTGATTATTGGAGGATTCATAATATTGTGATGTTTGTAGACATAGGAAGTAACATGGTTTTTAGTCAAGGAATTACACGGGGTAGTGGCCAACCGTGAGGTCGGTAGGAGTTGCAAGGAGGCACCTTGAGGTTTTAATTTCATTAGTGCCGACTTAGTATTTAAATTAATTAGTGAGGATTCGGGGCCTAGGTTAATTGGTGTTGGATTAAGGTTCAAGTTTGGCCGGCTCTAGATTGAGATCCTAAGACTAGTAATAGGCCAAGAAGGGTTGCCTGATCAACCTATCAAGCGGAATGAATTACAGTTAAGTGTTTGAATTTCAAGTGACTCAGACTGTGTGAAAATTGAGATATGGATCATGAGTATTGAAATGGTGTTTGTGGTAACCAAATGCTCGGGAAGATTAGAATTATTGTAGAACATCTGCATGGGTGTTCTTTAATCGATGGGGTATTCTTCCCGACAAGTTAAGAAGTATGATTCTAATTGTAATTAATTTGATCTCAAGATTGAGGAATGTCCTTATCTATGGACGGACGGTAAAGAGGTCCAGTGTCTGAATCAGGATTCTAAGGTATTAACTCAGGTAAAGTGTCGCATGTTGTGATAAGAAGTAAGGTTCTTGAGTTTGATATTGTAGCCTGGTGTCGTTTTGGAGATTCTGAGCCCATGTTGCATTGTGTTTTCGAGTTATGTGTAATTGGAAGACCTAGGCATTGCAATAGTGACACAGGTGACCTAATATTCAGGGGGATAAAAGATATATGAAGGTGGATGTACATGGATAAATCTTGAATAAATGTCTTTTCAAAGAGGTTTTGGGACTATGATCTAAGTCGTAGATAACTTGATCACTAGATTCGGGATAATTCGTATCCTCTGGCCTAGTAGTGAAGAAATCAAGTGCCTTGGATCGGAGTTTTGGTGGTGATGGCGCATAAGGAAAATGTGTTGATCTCTATGATGGAAGACAAGATTTCTCAACTTTGATGTCACAAGACTTGTATCATTTGGGATTCCAGACATATAATTCTGTGATTCCTAAGTTTATTTGTTTATTTAATGATCCAAACTTGATAAAAGCGATATCAAGGGTTATGACATTTTCTTGGGTTCGTAGATGCAATTGGTTGGGTTAATCTGAACTATTTTGTGGTGCCAATCTTGATGTGACATTGTAGATGATCTGGTTAGTAAGTCGTTGAGTCGATCTGAATTGGATTGGTAAGCATAGTATGTGTTGTAATTGAATTATGCGATTTTGGGTATGAACTTGAGTTAGCTAAGGTATCAGGTTTTAACCTAATCTTAGTAGTAGTTCGGTGGGTGAACCAGTGTGCTAGTCTGGGTTGGATTGGTAAAGAGATAACATCCTACAATAGGGTTGTAGGATTTGAAACATAAGTTTGAACTGATTGAGGTATCAGGAGATTAATGTCGTCTTTCCTGTAAATCATTTCATGAGGATTTGTGCTAAATCCAATTTATATAGGCGACCACGCCCAAAGGTCATTTTGTGGTCATTGATGGGTTTTGATTATGTGAATATTTGAGGATGTTAGCAGAAGGAAGAGTAAACTGATCTATCTTTGGTCGGTAATTCGAGGTTGTATTGAAATCGACGCCGATCGTTGAGGATTTCATACAGAGTCGAGGAAGTATCGGTTCTGCATCATAGTGGAATACTCTAGAACCTTCGAGGTAAATAAGACGAGCCAACAAGGTTGTTCATGAATTTAATAAAATGGGGTTGCATAAGAGATTAATGATTTGATAAGCGGACTTTGTGAATGGATAGGTGAATTATGTGGGCTGTTATAAAGGTTTGATGATTGCTAAGATCGATTTGGGTCCATAGTGTGTTAATTGTGGATTAGTGGGGGTTGTAGACCCGGTGTTAATCAGGATATGGATATGGCTACTACGAAGTCCGAAAATACCGTTTGGATTTTGTAGGTTCACGGGTATCTCATGAAATTTTATGGGATGGATCTTTCGACCATATTCGGGCCAGTATTGGGGTGACTTTATTAATGAACTCAAAAGAATGTGGGATGTATGCACTCTGTTTGAGAATTATATCATAGATTGTGAAGGGCTGTTAATCCGTATGCCCCATTGAGATGGGAATGCGAGTTTTGTTTAAGGAAATGCCCTGTTAAGTGTGTGGCTCGTTGGTAGTATTATTTGGAAATCTATAAGACTTTAAGCGGTGGCCAATTGGGAAGACCAATTAGTGTTGTGGAAGCATATGGTCATCTTAGGTCTAACCGAAATTATTAAGTGACCTGACAAGTATTCCTCGAGGATTACTGTGTCAGTGAGACGTTTGATTTAGAAGAGATTTGTAATTGTTAGAACGAAAGATAAAAAGGTAGTTTCCAGGGACTGAATGGTTAATTGACATCCATGTCATTTGGATTGACCCCTGATGGGTCTAGTAAATTATCATAGAATGTAATGCTTTTGATAAAGAATAGGATTATGTTACTCTCGCATCATGATTGGTGGCTACCCTCGGATTAAGTGGGGGATAAGTTCATAATTAGAGTTACTCCATGTGTAGGTCGGAATTAGCGATTGAAGTATCCGTTTTGAGAACTTATGAGTATTATCTTTGAAGACAGCCATTATTAAAATTTTAAGAGCCAGAATAGATGTATCATAAAGGAAAGATGATCATATGGTATTGCATGTGGACAGATCTGTTTAAAGATTGGGAAGGTAAACCTCTGTGCCTCTTAAGGAAAGCGGACATCAATGCTGACAATTGACACTATGAGTCTTTAGACATAGTATGTCTTTGAAGTCTCGTAGGAGACATGAAAGGTAAATCACGAGTAGGTCAATACTTGTGTGATAGGATGTCATATTCTTAAATTGGGAGACAGAATTGTATCCGATGTATTAGAGTTATGAATTTATGAAATATGAAGTTCTTATGGTTTTGTTTTAGAACGATTAGAGCGACCCGCCTATCGTCATCATAGAAGACGTATTCGGATTAGATCAGTTGGCTCATTGGTATGCCAACGAGATCTTGAGATTGCTCAATAATTGGATACTGAGGTTACGGGGAGAATAATCTAAAGTATGCTAAATTTTTGGGTGATCGTTATGATTGTAGTTTTTATTGTGGCTGTAGCCTAAGGATTGTGGAATTCGTCTCTGTGGTATAGCTATCCTAGATTGTTTTGATCATGGTAGCCGTACATTCTTGGTGTTTGATGTGGGCTATGTATTTTGAGAAATATGTCAGTTGGTCGACTTACCAATGAAATAGTGGGAATATAAATTATTCCGACTTTCAAGTTTAATTGTGATTTATGGTTCATATCAAAACCTATAAAAGCTTGTTTAGAGAATTTTGGGGAAGTTCAGCTGAATTAGATAAAGGGTGAAATTTCAATGGGATGATTTGTAGTAAGATAATTAATCAGGGTAGCACATCGTAAGCGTTGTGGGCCCATGGCCCAGAGATTTCAGAATAAGGTTGTGGTTCCATATGATCAAATCCTTTTTGAGGCTTAGAATGAGCTAAAGTGGAAGTTCACGAGTTCCCATGAAGTATCGAATTAAGTCAGAGGAATGACCAGTATTACTTTAGGTCGCTTTTGGAATTCTAGGGATCGTTATAAAGTCTTCCTTGTATCGACATCTGAGGAAATCAGTAAGTGTTTAGGGTAAGATGGAGACTAGGAATTTGTCTTGTGATAAAAGCCAGAACGATTCTAATGCTTGAGGTCTTCTAGAATAATCGTTTGTCTGAGGAGACGATTGAGAATACTAGGAAGATCACCTTTGATTATGGAAATTCAAGGTTAGTTAAATTTCGAGGATAAAATTTCTATAAGGGGGGAAAATTATGAGGTACTGGGTCTAAAAACATAATAAATATGAGGTAATCAATGTGATAATAATTAATACTAAACCTATTGAACGAATGAGTATGTGTATCGAAAGAAAAATCAAAAAAATAAATTAGGTTGTGGACTGCTGATGCGCTGCCAGCAGGGTCGCGCTTGTTGTGAGATCGAGCCTGGGCTCGAGCGTAAAAGGCAGTAGTGCCAGCAGCAGGTCGCGCCTGCTGTGCACTCGAGCCTAGGCTCAAGCGCAAAAGGCAGTAGTGCGCCCGCTCAGTGCACGCCTCTGCGTGCTCGAGCGCAGCCTGGCTGCAAGGCCGCGCTCACGTGGCGCTCGCCAGGCGCTCGGGCGCCCGACGATTATAAACGCTCGACCTGCTTCGTGTTTTCTCATTTCCCACGTTCCAAACCCTTCTAGAGAGAGAGAGCACCGATTCTAGAGAGGGGAAGGAGGAGATCAAGATTTTGGAGTCTGAATCCATCCAAGAGGTAGTTATAAAAGTAGTAGTATGCTCCGAGATAAGTGTTCTCATACTCACTAACTTTTCTCTTACGATGTTTTTTATTTATCATCGGATATTTTTGTGTCAATACCCAGCAAAACCATGGATAATGTATTACCTATGACTTGAGACCAAGGATTATGTAGTTTATTGTCCGAGTTACTTACCAATCCGATTGGTGGAGTTCCACAAAACCCTAACCTATGAGAATTTGGGGGGTTTTTCATTTTCCCACCATATTTCATTGAATCGACCCCAAAATATGAATCACCACGTCCCAAATACATATATATGTTGGCCGCGCGATCGATCTCGCAGGTTTCGACTCGTTCGCGGCATCCGAGCCCTCTAAAAGTGCACTGTTAATATTCGTCCGAAATGAAATGAGAAATTTGCATGTTTTCACCCTCGTATTATGTTAAATTGACCCCAAAATATGAATCGCTACATCCAAATTATATGTATATATCGACTGGATATCCGATTCCACAAGAATCGACCCGTTCACGGCATCCGAGAGCTCTAAAAGTCCCATGTTACTGTTCATCCGAGTCGAATGGGAAAAATTGCATTTCCACCCGTTTAATACTTAAGAAATTTGTGTCTAATTGATCATATTAAATTGTAAGCCCTGAAAATATGCAAGTATGCACCGGAAGTAAGGGAATGCATCCTGGAGGCTTCTAGGGTGGTATTTGATCATTGGAGGTAAGTGAATCCAAACTCTCTTGTGAACTTATATTCAATGGCTAAATAGGTCTAAATTCTAAAGAAATGAAGGAATCGAGCAAGTAAATCCAAACTTCCTCCAGATGAGAACATTAAGCCGGTGCCCGATTAATTAGAGTAAGGAGAGAGACTTGCTTGAGGAGATTAGCTGAATGTCAAAGGCCTGAAGATTTGGATACGTCTGTTGTAATAGAATGTAAACAGTCTGGTAGTTCAATGCGGTTTGTTATTATTTTATGGTTATTATTGTACTTTCGCAAGTTTCTGGGTTTAGTTATACTTCCGCAATAGTGTTGGATGTTTTGGATTTTATTTAGTCCTAAATGGCATCTCTTCAGGCCCAATACGGTAGTTAAGAATATTGTGTTGAAGTCATGGATGGTATGGCGATGTGGTCCTATGTATTGTGTTGTAGTCCAAAATATGTAAAGTAAATAGTTGTGTGCATGTGCAAGTTATTTTAAATAGGTTGTATTTTTAATTTTTCGTCCAGTTGTAGAAGAAATTCTGCCGAAATTTCTACAGAATTTATAATCATAAGTTATGGATATAAGTTTATGTTACCATTGATGGAGGTTATTTAAGGAGAATAATTCGATCCGTCACACGTATATCACAAAATCCTAATTTACTCAATTGAACGTGAAAGATAGGTTTTTTGGAAATTGGTTAAAAACCGAACCGAACGACGGAACAGAGCATTATGCTCTGTTTGTACATTAATCCGTACAGTGTGTTGAAAAAGTTTGAGCATAATTAGGTGATTTTGTAAGTGCTTGTTGTTGATGATTTGCAAGTAACATTCCTATTTTTGCAATTAACACTACACTTCTGACAATCTCTGTTCTTCTACAAATATTTCTTTCCTTCCCCTTACAAAATCAAGATTTATCTCTATGTGCCGAAAATTGGGAGAATGTAGCTATAATTTTGGTCGCTAGGCCAAACTGAATAAAAACAGAGCTTGGCTTTGTGGGTGGAGGGTTTGGAAGATTTTAGAGGTTATTAGTTAAATTAAGGGGTGAAATATTGTGGGAGATTATAATAAAATTAATGTCATTCATGGGGAAAAACAAAAGTTGGGATTTTCTTATTCTATGTGATACTCGATGGGTAGGAATAAAGCAGAGTTTAATGCTCTGTTTGGCGTTGATGAAAACGAAGTGAAAGGAGTGTTTACAAGAGTTTATGTTGGTATGTATAGGTATGTAAGCTTGTACGCGTATTGTTGCGTAAACTTGGCAAGGTTGGCAATGTAAATGTGTATGCTGTAGGTGCATTGTACGTTTATGTATGTGTGTACATGCGTACAGTAAAAGGTAAGTATGGCAGAAGGTGTGATACATGCAGATTTATATTTATATAAATATAAGTCTGTTATTATATACGTAAATGCAATGGTATGCCGGCAGACGGATGGTAGTGAATGTGTGCATATACTAGCAGTGTCTATGTGAGTCTACTGGCAGAGTTGAGTAAATATATGGGAATGGATTATTATGTAAATGTATAATATTTATGTATTTATAATATTGGCAGTGTGTATATATAAATATGTATTTGTATATTTCAGAAATATGATTGTATATTGGAGAAGATTGGAGGATTAGGATTGGTCAATTAGCTAATTTTCTTGATAAATTCCGACAACATATTCTTTATGTTAATTTTATTGTGTGCGTACATTTATTAGCATTTTATGACTAAGTTGAGGAGAATGTATGAAAATACTAATGTATCAAATCAAATGGGAGGTTACGATGCATTATTGTGGTCTACTCTTTTTTGATATTGAATTCACATTGGTGAGTATACAACGAGTATAGCCTCTGAGAGGACTGTAGGAGTAGTGGGGATACCATGGATACCGGGTAACCTCGTGATATTTACCCATCCATTGGGGCTGTCAATACCCGACTTTCAGTTCATTATGGTAGAATAAGATCCAGGGAGATTCTTATTATTTCGTACAGTTGTCATCTCAAATTGAGTTGATAATTGGATTCTTGTTATGTCGTACAGTTGGTTGAGGTCGTTGCTATTGAGGAGAGATGCTTATAACCTAATAACCATCGTAAAGGATGATATCATATCATTAGCGAGGCGGTATCAGAGATGATATGAGTATGCTCGGATACAGCCTCTAGAAGGACTGTAGGGGTAGTGGGGATACCATGAAAATTGGGTAACCATGTGGTACTTACACAACCGTTGGGGGTGTAAATACGTGACCTTTGGTTCACTATGGTAGAATAAGGTCCATGGAGATTATTGTTATCTCGTATCGTGAAGATTATCGTTACTTCTTATAGTTGTTGACTTCGTATTGAACTAATGGTCGGATTCGATAGAATCCATATTTCATTCTTAATGTCTAGCCGTTCATATGGATTTTAGGTCGTGGACCCGACTTGTTGTTGAGTCTCGGATAGGGGTTGGTACATCACCTATTATTATTAATTTTATACATTTATTTTTATTATTCATGATGCTTACTCGTACTTATCTATTATTGATTATTTTTACTTATTGGGTATTTGACTCACTCTTGTGTTTTATTGGCTTTAGAATAGAAACGTTGATATTAGGATAGAAGAGACCGCGTGTTACTGTGTAGACATTAGACAGAGGTGATGTTAGATATTGAGGCTTTCATGATAGAGATTTGAGATTTTTATTGGTTCATTGACTTTTAGACATTTATTGAATTTTCATTTATGAGGATTGGATATTATGGATATCGATACTATTTTTTAGTTCAGGTAATTTGTTACTAGTATTATGAATGTTATTTAATGATAAAATTATGATGATCATTTATGGTATCTTAAATGTTAATGATTCAATGAATTTTGAGTTCATTTATGTTGAATGATGTTGTAATTTATGACT
>JAODPA010057212.1:0-11319 GCA_025585075.1 Nepenthes mirabilis
ATCAAATTGAAAAAATCCGAAAGAGTGGCCTCTTTCAAGTCTTTCTTTATAATGCATTAATCCCATTACACCTTATTAAGTGAAAGATTAATATTTAAACTTTTTTTCATCTTTTTTAAGTTCTAAACGTTCGATTGGAACGAAGGAAACTCTACCATTAGCATCGCTTGTTCGTTTAGATGGCTAAATATGAAATATAATGATCCAAGATCCTCCCAACTCCTTGCCAGCCAAGGAATCTCAACGGTAACATGCTGGGAAGGAAAGAAGCTAACTGGGAAAGTGGTTGGCCACCTCAGAAGGAAACAATCCTCCACAATTGGGCAACAAGTATCAGCCTCCAGGAGGAAGGTCAGCAGCAGATCATGGGAACGATCACTCCTTCCAAAGAAGGAGGATCACCATCTTGGCCATAAAAGAGGCCCTAGATTGACCATCCAGGGCATGCTTTCTTCCACGCTTTCTGAGACACTAAAAACTCCCAGAACTGCAAAAGCTCTCGGCTACTCAAAACACGATCATCAGAAACCCTAAGTGCTCTGTGAAACAAGCTCTGGTTCCAGCAGCCAAACTCTCAGACACAATCAAACTCCAAGGCAACGAACGAGTCTTTACACACGTTCTCTGCCTTCCCACCATCCAGATACGAGAAGGGGCATGCGTCTTTCTGACATCTGAAACAAGACACTCTCTTTCCCTCTCCCAATACTCTGTCTCTACTTTCAGTTCCTTCCATTGAAGGCTGTCTACTGACTTGAGCGTCGGAGTATTTTTGGTGGGATTACCTCCTGCCGTTAACGTTGACTTCTTGTTCGTTTTAGTGGTGTGCAGGATTCGCACTCGGTGAACGGAGTCAGTTCACATCATCCAGAAGAATCCGAATCTGTTCGAAGTCGGATCCAGGTACGCATCATTCGCGCCGTCTGTGGGAAGCGCTTACGAAAAGCCTACCACAAAAAATCTGCACAAACTCTCTATGTCACCTTCTACTTCTACAATGGTGAACACGAGAGCACAGGCTAGCGATCCCGCTAGAGAAACTGCTAATCCCAACCAGGACCATGCTGCTGATGTCCTGGCCAACGGGGCCACAGGAGGAGTTCCACCGCCCTATTTTTAACAATTGGTGGAGCAGATGCAGGCCAACAATCGCCTGCTCCAGCTACTCTTCGACCAGAGCCAACAACAACAATGGACGACTCCACCAACTGCCATTCCCGCTCCTACCACCAAGAAGGGTGGTCAGAGGAAGAAGAAGCCGGCCAAAAGGCTTGCAAAAGCCGGAAACAACCCGGCTCCGGCGTGCTCCCGCGCTCCTGGCCATAGCAGGCCCATGGAACGCTCCGGGAGTACGTCTCCAACGGAGAGCCCAGAAAGAAGAAACCCGCGATACTCTAGGGCGAAAGACCACCACACAGTCCAGGAGCAGGCCTCCAGGACAGCTAGGTCCACTGGGGGCAGCAGTCGACCGGCTGCTGAACCCGCCAGGGACAAGACGGAGTTGAGGGACTTCCTCAACTCCAAACGATCTGCAAACGTCACTCGCGCCGATCCGCAAGTGGACCAAATCTGGAACCATGTGTTCCAGAATGACGAGCGTGCCATCGACTTGGACAGATCTCCTTTTACTGCGGAGATCTTGAATCATCCACTGCCGTCAAAGTTCAAGATGCCAACCCTTGACTTATACGATGGGGGCAGTGATCCGGTTGACCACCTGGATCACTTCCGCACCCATCTAAGTCTACAAGGGTTAGAAGACTCGGCAATGTGCCGCTGCTTTCCACTCACCCTGAAGGGAGACGCCAGAATCTGGTTTCATCATCTCCCTTCAAGCATAATCAGCAGCTTCCGTGAACTCACGGACCTCTTCCTGGCTCAGTATGCATCGAGCCGACGGGAGGAGAAACAGCCGTGGCACCTCTCACACATAAAGTAGAAACCGGGAGAGAACCCACGGCACTTCCTGGATCGCTTCGTGGCTGAGGCCAGAAGGATTCCCAGGATTACTGAGGAGATGAAATTGGGCGGCTTCATCTCGGCGCTTACTTTTGGTGACTTTTTTAAGCACATTGCCCACAAAAATCCTCAAACCTTCCGCGAGACGGAAACCATTACCAGGGCCTACGCTGCAACAGAAGAGGCCAACGAGGCAAAACGTCCTGAACGGGCGGATCAGCCTCGACCGTCCCCTGGTAATGAGAAAAGAAAGTTTGCAGGAGGAGAACCTCCCCGCCAGAAGCAGCGCCGGACTGGGCCCTCGGAACGCAGAGACTACGGGCCCACCACTTTCACATCCTTGACAGACACTCGCTCCAATATTTTGATGCAGATCCGTGGAGAAAAGTTTTTGAAGTGGCCAAAGACGCTGAAGAAAGACTCTGGAAATCAGTCCAAGTACTGCGACTTCCATCGCTCTGCTGGCCACTCAACCGAAGACTGTAAGACGCTACAAAGGGAAATAGAGGACCTGGTTCGTAGAGGACACCTCACACGATTCGTCAAGGGACCAGGACAGAACTCAGGGGCGGCCAACGAAGGAGGGCAGGAGCAGACTCCTCCCAGAAACAGGATTGCAGTAGGGGTGGTTAACATGGTCACCACCCGGCCTGCCAGGAGCCCGACGAACAGCAAGGAGTAGCAGACTGGGAGGAAGAAGCCATGCACAGTAGACAACATTATCAGCTTTAGTGATTATGACTCGAACCATGTAATCTCCCCTCATACTGACCCCCTTGTAATTTCTGCACTCGTTTCAGACGGTACTTCGGACTACCAGCTGAAACGAGTCTTTATTGATAATGGAAGCTCTAAAGACTTGCTTTACTTGGACGCATTCTTTAAATTATGCCTAAAAAAGAATCAACTAAAACCTGCTGAAGGACCTTTATACGGCCTTGACAACGAACCGGTGCCCGTTCAAGGGACAATCCAACTGGAAGTCACCCTGGGCACCTACCCAAAAACAGCAAGTCGAATGCTAACCTTTCTAGTGGTTGACCTGCCCTCTGTGTACAACGCAATATTAGGCAGGCCGTGCCTAACAGCGTTTGGGGCAGTCACGTCCATTCCACACCTAAAAATGAAGTTCCCAACGCCCTACGGCGTCGGAGAGGTTCTGGGAGATCAGGTCACTGGACGGACCTGTTACATGGCCCAGATTGCCCCTAGTGGCAGAACTGGCACGGTGGGAGAACTCGATCACCGAGACGAGACCACCTTGCAGCAGGCGCAGCCCGGTGAAGCCACGGATCTGGTCCCACTGGACCCGGGGGAACCGGATAAGTGTGTCCAGATCGGCGGCTCACTCACTGGGCAACTGCGCGAAGAATTGATCGCGTTTCTACGAAGAAGCGCGGACCTTTTTGCTTGGACTCCCGTAGACATGCCCGGGATTTCAGCTGAGGTGATGGTCCACAAGTTGGGCCTTGATCCTGACCGAAAGTCAGTCAGACAGAAGCGGAGGAACCACTCCGTCGAAAAGCTGGTCGCCATCCGAGAGGAGGTGAAAAAGCTACTGGACGCTGGATTTATTAGAGAGGTCTAGTACCCGGATTAGCTCTCAAATGTCGTCCTGGTTAAGAAGAGTAATGAGAAATGGCGAATGTGCGTCGATATTACCGACGTGAACAAGGCCTGCCCGAAAGACAGATTTCCCTTGCCTCGGATTGACCTGCTGGTTGACTCCACGGCAGGGCATGAGCTGCTAAGCTTCATGGACGCTTATTCGGGCTACAACCAGATTAGAAAGAGTCCAGAAGACGAGGAACATACCTCATTCATGACGGACCAGGGCACCTACTGCTACAAAGTGATGCCCTTTGGACTAAAGAACGCTGGGGCGACGTACCAGCAACTAGTCAATAAGATGTTCGAAAAGAAAATTGGTCGCAACATGGAAGTCTACGTCGACGATATGCTCGTCAAGAGCATAGTCATGGGCGACCACATACGTGACCTGGAAGAATCCTTTGAGGTGCTCCGCCAGCACCGAATGAAGCTAAACCCAGCCAAGTGTGTCTTCAGGGTAGCCTCGGGGAAGTTCTTGGGTTTCATCGTCTCTCAGCGAGGGATCGAGGCAAACCCAGAAAAGATTAAGGCCCTGGCTGACATGGCTCCCCCGAGAAGCATAAAAGACGTCCAGCGATTGATTGGGCGGCTGGCTGCTTTGTCCCGCTTCCTCGCGAAATCTGGAGACAAGTACCGGCCCTTCTTTAAAGCCTTAAGAGGGACAAAATTTAACGGATTCCAATGGACGGCTGACTGCCAGACCGCCTTCGATGAGTTGACGTAGTATCTGGCCAGCCCACCGTTGTTAGCATCACCCAAAGAGGAAGAGGAGCTGTACCTTTACTTGACAGTATCGAAAGCGTCCCTCAGCTCCGTCCTCGTGCGTCAGGAGTCCGATATCCAACAGCCGGTCTACTATGTGAGCAAAACATTGACCGGCCCAGAAACTCGCTACCCGCGCGCTGAAAAAATGGCACTGGCACTTATCTTCGCAGCGCGAAAATTGAGGCCATACTTTCAGGCGCATCGCGTAGTGGTCCTTACGGACCAGCCACTGAAAAGCATACTCCAAAAGCCCGACGTTTCGGGGCGATTGGTAAAGTGGGCCATTGAATTGGGAGAGTTCGACATCGAATTCAGGCCCAGGCCTGCCATAAAGGCGCAGGCTCTGGCTGACTTCATCGGTGAGACCACGGCCCCAATTCAAGAAGAACAGCCCACAGGAAACGAGGAACAGCCCGGTAGGGCCCCAGAATGGACACTCCACGTGGACGGATCGTCCACGGACAGTGGCAACGGGGCAGGGGTGATCCTAACGACCCCTGATGGGTTCGAGATCAAGTACTCCCTAAAACTTGATTTCCCAGCAACCAACAACGTCGCTGAGTACGAAGCCCTACTAGCTGGCTTGCGATTAGCAAAGGAGTGCTCTGCCAAGAGGTTGGCAGTTTACAGCGACTCCGAGTTAATCGTCAACCAGGTCAATGGGGGCTTCGAGGCAAACAACCCTTCCTTGGCCAGGTACCTGGCAAAGGCAAAGGAGGCCATCCGGGGCTTCGATAAGCTGACCCTGGCTCACATCCTCGAGTCAAAAACTGGAAGGCAGACCGGCTGGCTAGAGCAGCTGCTGCCGAGAACCCAGAGCAATATTCGAGGGACATATGGGAGGTCCTGAACACTCCGAGCATAGAGAAACGGGAGGCAATGCAAATTTCCGAGACGGAAAACTGGATGACGCCTTACCTTAGATACTTGGCCGACGTGTCACTCCCAGAGGACACCGAAAGGGCCAAGCAAATTAAAAAGACAGCTGGCTGGTACACAGTACTTGATGGGCGGCTGTATCGCCGCCGATACTCAACTCCGTATCTCCGCTGTCTATCTCCCGAGGAGGCTGACTACGCGCTGGGCGAAGTTCTCCTCGGGATCTGTGGATCGCACGTAGGCGGGAAAAACCTGGCCTTCAAGATCATGCGACAAGGCTACTATTGGCCATCGATGAAAAAGAACGCGCTTGAGTTTGTAAAGAAATGTGAAAGCTGCCAGCTTCATGGCAACCTTCACCACCAGCCGTCCGCGTACCTGAAGTCACTCCAGGCCCCATGGCCCTTCGCGCAATGGGGGTTCGATATACTCGGCCCATTTTCCATTGCCACGGGGCAAAGGAAGTTTATCATTGCGGGCATCGACTACTTCACTAAGTGGGTCGAAGCTGCCCCGCTTGCAAAGATCACAAAACACAATGCTCTAGAGTTCCTTCGCTAGAGCATTGTCTGCAGATTTGCCGTCCCTGAGGTCGTGGTGACCGACAACGGGACCCAATTTTTGGTAAAACGCTTCACTAAGTATTGCGCCAGCCTGGGAATCAAGCTAGTCCACACTTCGGTGACATACCCCCAGGCCAACGGGCAGGTGGAGGTCACCAACCATACGCTACTCCACGGGTTAAAAACTAAGTTGGAGGACGCCGGGGGCTCCTGGGCTAACGAGCTCCCATCCGTCCTCTGGTCTTATCGTTCAACCCCGAAGGAGCCAACGCGCGAGACACCTTTTAGCCTCTATTACGAGACTGAAGCGGTAATCCGGGTCGAAATCGGGCTTCCAAGTCTTAGGGTGGAGTCCTTCGACCCACAGACCAACTCCCAGAAAATAGGGAGCACTTGGACTTGCTGGAGGAAGCCCGTGACGGGACTAGAATGCGGACAGCAGCATACCAACACCGAGTTGCCCGGTACTATAATAAAAAAGTGAAAGCCCGGCAATTCGACGTTGGGGACTTGGTCCTGCGAGGCATCAAGGCCACAGGCAAGCTGGCCGGCCGAAACAAGCTCTCTCCCAACTGGGAGGGACCCTTCCTTGTCTCCGCCGTCCTGCGCAACGGAGCATACAAACTCCGAAATCAGGACGGAAAGTTGGTCCCACGAACGTGGAACGCGACCCACCTGAAGCGTTACTTCCAATAAGAGGCCCAGGTACGTGCTGACCCATCTATGTGCATTCATTCGCGTGCTTGTTTTTACTTTAATAAAATGGAAAGTTTACTTAGTATATAGAATCCTAGGCTATATAAACTACGTTTGCCTTGCAGGTATCCACCCGACCTAGACTGCCCCTAAGTCGGGAGGGTCTTCACCCTCTCGTTAAACCCTAGTCATCTAGGTGGCCCAAAAAGTGGTCTGAAATCCTGGTCATCCAGGTGGCCCATAAGCGGTCTTAAACCCTAGTCATCTAGGTGGCCCATGAGCGGTCTGAAACCCTGGTCATCCAGGTGGCCCATGAGCGGTCTAAAACCTTGGTCATCCAAGTGGCCCATGAGCGGTCTGAAACCTCGGTCATCCGAGCGGCCCAATAGCGGTCGTACTAAACCTTGGTCATCCAAGTGGCCCATAGCGGTCTGAAAACCTTAGGGGGCAAGAATGACACACGCGACGACCTCCTTTCGGGGAGCAGCAACGTCAGTCAACGACGGTCGAAGGGAGAAACATTTTTCTCCAGCATTGGCTGCCCAAGTCTTCACTTGAACGGCGCCACCAGGCTGGTTCTTACAACCGCCTGCTTGACTTAAGGATCTCACTCCTTAGGCAGCTAGCCAACCAGGTTGGTAACCCCACGCACCAACCTTCTCTATGAAGGGATAGCGCGATTAGACAATAACGAGAAGCATTCCTTCTCTAACGCTAACTGCCCAAGTTTCCACTTGGACAGCACCGCAAGGTTGGTTAATGCAACCACCCGCCAAGCCTGGGGGCTCAGCTCCTTAGGCAACCAAGCAACAGTCGCTGGCCAACCAAGTTGGCCACCCAATAGAACGATTCATGCAAACAACAAACACAACAATAAAAGGCAATGGACACCGAACTGAAAAGGACTTCTTTTTTATTGCTCACAAAGTATGTTAAAATTTACATACGGTCCAAAAGACAAAAGGGAGTACAAAAGGCTACAAGGCTGGCAGACCACCCTGGCTGTCTCGGGGCTCTCCCTGCAGGTCTTCCTTACGCTGCGCTGCGCGGTTTCTCTGGTTAATAAACTCCATTGAGAAGTCAGGAATGACCAACCGCGCGACGTGACGTCCAATGTTGAGCCCATCCAACAGCCGGGCGTGTAGTACGCCCCCGACCTCATGGAGGCTCATCCGGGTAGCCAGCTCGATCTCTGCGGTGGCGACACGATCTGCGAGGCGTTTTTTGCTCGCTTTCATTCGGTCGTCCTCCTCCTTTAGGCGAGCGACCTCCGCCTTCAGCTCCGCAACCTCCGCCTTCAGCTCGGCGTTCTTTGTCTCCACGCCCGCCATGACAGCCTCAAGAGCAGCTGTCTGCTCACGGAGCTCTCCTCCAGAGGCGGCCAGCTTGGCATCTAGCCAGGCTATCTCAGCCTCCCGGTCTGCAATGATGCGCTCGCGCTGCTTCATTTCTCGGGAGACAGCTGAGGCCAATCTTCTTGGCTGCACAGGACCAAAGTAAAGTGTGAGCTTATAAACATAAGGAAGAAATACAATGGAGCCGTTGCAGAGGTCATACCTCATAAGTCTTCCTGTAGGGCCTCACAGGTCTGGACTCCAGGCCTGGCCCAGCTGGCGGTGGAGTTGGAGATGACGGGCCAGGAACACCCTTTCGCGCTGAATACGCCGCTGCCTCATCCAAAATACGATCCAAAAACTCATCATCAACTGCAGCGGCGGGCTCCTCTCCTGCAGCCACTGGAGTAGTCGCGACGGGTTCTTCCCTCCTGGCTGCCTCTGGAGCAGCTGGTGGTGGATCAGCCTTCATCGGTGGCTCCACAATATAAATGCGCGAACCCACAGGCATGTCGCAAGCTGGCTCCTCCGCCGATTCCATCCAGGCAGCGCCTGGAACCACCTTCACTGCAGGTTGGGCCAAAATAACTCCTCCGGCATCCGCCGGCCTGTCCTCAAAGGACCTCTCTGCTCCGGAAGTGCTGCCGGGCCCGCCGCAGATCCCGGCAGCCACAAGATCAATCTGCGATGAGGAAGATGAGGGCGTGCCAATCACCCTCTCAGTGGCTTCCTCCGAGGGCCTGGGGCGGATGATCACGCCCCTTGAGTCTTCACGCCTCACCATCCTAATCGGAGGATGCGACTTCTGAACCGGTGACGGCGGTCCCCATTCAACCTTCTCAGTCTCCTCTCAAGAGACCAAGAAGTCCCTTCTGAACTCGTCGGAATTTTTCTGTATGGCCTTTGTTAGCCATGCATACGCGGCACTCTCCGCTGCAGACGGCGCACCCAGGTGTACCTCTGGAACCTCGCCCCAGTTCCTCGCAATAGGACATTCCTCTCCCACTTTCACAAAGAAGAACCGATTTTTCCAGTTCTTCAGGGAGTCGTAAATGACCTTATTTATTTTTATTCCCGCACGGGGGCTGAGTGAGATCCACTCTGCCCCCGGGGTCACCTTAAATATGACCTTAAGGCCGGACATCCTAAATTTCTGTTTGAGCTTCCGGACAAAAATGCATAAAGTACAAATATACCTCACCGCGTTGGCATGAAGCTGGGCGATGGGTACCCCTAGAGCCGCTACGATCGGCTCCAACTCCTCCGAAAGGGGCAAACGGAGTCCGCTCCTCAGGTGGGCCTCATAGACAGTAATACACCCCTCCGGTGGGAAAGAGGCTTTATCATCCACGCCCGGAACCTTCCAGGCCATCTCTTTTGGGATGTTGAACTCGATGCATAAAGCCTTGATGTCATTTTCCCTCAGATTGGATGAGAAGTCGACTACGGAAGCCATGATCGGGAGATGCTTTAGGGTTTTCTTTTGAAGAAATGCGTCTGAAAAGCGGGAATGAAGAAGACGAGGATTTGGGAGCGTAACTGATCTAAAAAAACGGAAGGAAAACTTAAGCGCCAAGCATGCAAAGGAAACCGTCAGTCCTACCACGCGTCACCTCCTCATTTGACCCAGCAAAAGGACGTGACTCACGCACGAAACCCCTCATTAATGGCACCGTCAGGATGGCCACGTGTCGCCACTCCACTTGACCCTGCAAAAGGACGGATCTCTGGCGTATTAATGACCCGGATCTCCTCCCAACCAAAGGAGGACACGTGTCATTTTCTGCCTTACAGTCCGCCCAAAAGCTGGCAAAAATCATTTCCAGAATTGGCCAAAAACGGTTAACAATTCTGGTACTCCGAAATTGACCAGGACGGTCAACAATTCTGGTACTCCGGAATTGACCAGGACGGTCAACAATTCTGAAACACCGAAATTGACCAGGACGGTCAATAATTCTGGTACTCCGGAATTGACCAGAACGGTCAACAATTCTGGAACACCGGAATTGACCAGGACGGTCAACAATTCTGGTACTCCGGAATTGGCCAAAACGGTCAACAATTCCGGTCAAGCCCTCCTTCACGCTTTTATAAGTGTCTACAGGATTCTCAAAGTAAGGAAAAACGTCCCATCATGAACATACTGGAGGTCAGAAATCTGACCACCAGTATGGGGGGTTAGTGATGGGTACACCAATAATGGGCTGGCCCAAAGAAAGGTCAACAGAAGCCCAGAAAGGTCAGTCAACATTTCTGACGGCCCAGTAAGAAGATGGGCCCAGAAACTGGAAGGCCCGAAGACGGTCAACGTTAGTGTTGACCGTCCTGGCGGTCAACTTACTCGTAAACGGTCAACTCGGCGTTGACCAATTTTGTTGGACCTTTAGAGGCTTTGCAACAGTGATGGGCCTATTCTGTTATGGCCCACAACCCATCAGTTGATTGCCCGCCGCTCTCCCTTCGTTCTCTACAAAGGCGGCCAACACGCTGACGGTCAACTCAGTCGTTGACCGTCTGCTCCCCATATGTTGGGCCTAAATAAGGCTCTTCTACAGTAATGGGCCTGACTCACTCAGGCCCATGGCCCATCTGAAGACCAATGACGGACGCCTTTCATAAGGACGGCCAACACGCACGTAGACGGTCAACCCAGGCGTTGACCGTCCGCACATTGCCCGTTGGGCCCCAAGAAGCCTTTCAACAGTAACGGGCATGACCCGTTTAAGCCCACCAGTCATAAAAAAGGCCAACCATAATCCTCCGAGGATATTCCACGATCTCAAAAGAAATATCAGCAAGATTGGCGCCCTTCAAATAAGGAAGGCGCCAGATCCTCCCAACTCCTTGCCAACCAAGGAACCTCAACGGTAACATGGTGGGAAGGAAATAAGCTAACTGGGAAAGTGGTTGGCCGCCTCAGAAGGAAACAATCCTCCACAATTGGGCAACAAGCATCAGCCTCCAGGAGGAAGGCCAGCAGCAGATCATGGGAACGATCACTCCTTCCAAAGAAGGAGGATCACCATCTTGGCCATAAAAGAGGCCCTGGATTGACCATCCAGGGCATGCTTTCTTTCACACTTTCTGAGACACTAAAAACTCCCAGAACTGTGAAAGCTTTCGGTTACTCAAAACACGATCATCAGAAACCCTAAGTGCTCTGTGAAACAAGCTCTGGTTCCCAGCAGCCAAACTCTCAAACACAATCAAACTCCAAGGCAACGAACGGGTCTTTACACACGTTCTCTGCCTTCCCACCATCCAGATACGAGAAGTGGCCTGCGCCTTTCTGACATCTGGAACAAGACACTCTCTTTCCCTCTCCCAATACTCTGTCTCTACTTTCAGTTCCTTCCATTGAAGGCTGTCTACTGACTTGAGCGTCGGAGTGTTTTCGGTGGGATTACCTCCCGCCGTTAATGTTGACCTCTTGTTTGTTTTAGTGGTGTGCAGGATTCGTACTCGGTGAACAGAGCCGGTTCACATCATCCAGAAGAATCCGAATCTGT
>JAODPA010057223.1:0-11317 GCA_025585075.1 Nepenthes mirabilis
ACCATAATTCTCTATAAATATGATAAGAAAACCACCGAAGCATTTATCATCAGCACCGCACATCTCCATTTTCGAAGAATCAAACATGGCAATTGTGCAACCTGAGCTTCTATCTAAAGGCGCCATTAAACCTTCAACTCCAACCCCAAATAATCTGAAGACTTATGAATTCTCCTTCTTAGATTATCTCACTCCCCATACGTATACCCGCAACGTTTTCTTCTTCAAGAACAAGCTCTCCGATCACGATCCGCCGGCAATATCCGATCTCAAAGAATCCCTCGCCAAAGTCTTATCCAAATACTACCCGTTTGCCGGAAGGATCAAAGACAAATCCTCCATAGACTGCAACGACGAAGGGGTTGAGTTTTTCGAGTCTCGAATCGCATGCCGGCTAGTGGATGTCCTCGAAGAACCGGACATGGAGAAAATGTCCCGTTTTCTTCCGCTTTCGGATGATTCCCAATCGAAGGATTATGATTTTAAGAGTCTAGCCGTATTCCAAGTGACGCGATTCGACTGCGGAGGAATCGCTGTTGGATCGTGGGTTTCCGGCAAGGTCGCAGATGCTGAAAGCATCGCTTCCTTCATGAACGATTGGGCTGCCGTCACCGTCGACAGGAGTAAACTGCTGTCGGTACACCCTCTGTTCGTCGGAGCAGAGGTTCTTCCGACGATATCGCTGTACACGCCTTCACCAGCTCCCGAGAAGACGAGTTTCCCGACGACGAGGCTCGTGTTCGAGGCCTCGAAAATAGACGCTCTCAAAGCCGAGGCCTGGAAGGGCGGTGCGAAACCGGTAGAGTCACAGGTTTCGGGCGAAGCCGTCGTCGCTGCGTTGATATTCAAAAGCATGGCAGCCGCCATTGAAAACTCTAGCTCAAGTAAGAAGTGCATGATGGACTACGTCGTGAACTTGCGCGGGAAAACGAACCCTCCATTGCCGGAAAACTCGATCGGAAACTTCTTTTCGCATAATTTCATAGTCGTATCCGATGAGGAGATGAATCTGACTGGAATACTGGAAAAACTCGACGCTTGCACGGCGGAAATAGTTGTGAAGTATTCGAAGAAAGATTCAGCAAACGAATGGTCGACGGCCATGTACAAGGCCTTCGTGAAGGCGTTCAAGATGATGGTTATGGACCGTCGGGAGGCGCTGCTCTTCACCAGCTGTTGCAGGCTTCCGTTATACGACGTCGATTTCGGGTGGGGAAAACCGATATGGGTGGGTACGACCCTTATACCTGGAAAGAACTTCGTCATCCTTCTCAACACCAGGAGAGCGGATGAGATTGAAGCGTGGGTCAGCTTTCGGGACGAGGAAGCCATGGATATCTTCCAACACAACGAAGAGCTGCTCTCTTTTGCCTCTCTGAATCCTACTATTCCTCTTAACTAATTCAAGGACATTATTATAAGTTTATTGTGATATTATTAATAAAAAATAATATTACTATAAAAAAAACAAATAAAAAAATTTACTGATTATATGTCAAGTTATTGGTATTATTTTTAATAAGATCACAATGAACTTGTTACAAAAACAATATTTTTCTTCCTGATTTAATATAGAATTATTCTCTTTGATGCGTCTCGAGATTCGAATCACCGAACAAATTAGAGAGTCATTTGATATCGCCCAATAAGTTAAATTGAAACGAGTTCAATCTTTATTATTTTAAATGAGGATCTTGTACACCATAATTAATAAACAATAGGTTAGAGGATCACGTGACTTACTTATCAATTTATCATTCGATACTCAAATTAAAAATATTTCTTAACTGAATAAAAAAATGGGAAGAATATAAAGCAATACGTAGATACATGTATACTCAGCAGGTGAACGGTTTAGATAATGAAGTACGCCTAATTAGGAGAGGTTTAAAGAGAAAGTTGTGCTAGGTTGGGGAAGAGTTTTGAGAAATGGATGGTTGTACTCCATAGGGTGCGCTCAGTTAGGGAGCGGCTTATAGAGAGAGGTGGGCCCGATTGGGGAGCAATTTTGAGAGATAGAGGGTTGTACTCCGTAGGATGCACTCGACTAATGAGTGACTTAGAGAGAGAGGTGTGCTCGATTGAATAAGGATTATGTACACCATAATTAACAAACAAGATATCACAGGATGATGGGACTCACTCTCCGATTTATTTTTTGACACTCAAATTAGAAATCTTTTTTAGTTGGATAAAAAGATGGAAAGAATGTAAAGCAATATGTAGATGCATGTACGCTCAGCAGGTGAACGGCTTAGATAATGAAGTGCGCATGACCGGGAGAGGTTTAAAGAGAGAGGTGTACTAGATTGAGGAATAGCTTTGAGAAATGGATGGTTATGCTCCATAGGGTGCGCTCAGCTAGGGAGCGGCTTATAGAGAGAGGTGCGCCTGACTGAGGAGCAATTTTAAGAAATAGAGGGTTGTACTCCGTAGGATGCACTCGATTAGGGAGTGGCTTAGAGAGAGAGGTGCGCTCAATTGAGGAGTGATTTTGAGAGATGGAGGGTTATACTTCGATGAGTGCATTCTGTTAGGGAATGGTTTAGAGAGAGAGATGCGTTTGATTGGGAGTGGTTTAGAGAGAGAAGTGTACTAAACTAGAAAGCGGTTTTGAGAGATGGAGGATAGAATTTCAATAAATGCGCTCAGTTGGGGAGTGATTTTAAAGTGGAGGATAGTACTCCAATAAGTGTGTTTGATTTAGAAACAATTTTGAGATGCGCCCAGGTGAGTAGGTGGTTAGAAAGGAAGAATACAATAGTTAGAGTATGCCAAAGACAAAGAGATCCATCATTTGGTCATCTGGCTTTCCGGTGTTAGGACCAATCACCCGAATAGTGTGTGGGCTACTGGATCTTCAAAGAGTCTTCAAGAGGAGGGCCGTAGGGATCGATCCTGAGAGGGAGATGCTTTCTCCTCACCTTAGCCTCTGGAGTTCTTTACCTCCCTCCATGAATTTTGTCCCTCTCCCCCCTTCTGTGGAGATCTATGGTGGTTTTTAGAGAGCGTTGGTTAGTTCTCTTTCGACTTGTTGACTCTGCGCTTGTGAGTGGCTAACAGCATACGCTTATCCCTGGTGCTTTGAGTTGCCAAGATTCTTATCATGATAGGCTGGCCATCACCACGTGCAGGTTGTCTCTCCGCAAGCATAAGAGACCACCTGATGGTTGCAGTTGTTGAAATTTTGTTGGCTAAGCTGGAATTAACTGTGCCGTGTTGGAGGGTCTATCTTGCAATAAGCTTTAGCTGCTCCTGTGGTGGTACTCTACCTTCGGCAGTGCCGATTTAGGCCTACTACTGCTAGGGCTATGGGTTACAAGGATTCTTTCATGGCGGCTGCTTCCATGACACCTTCTTCACGGGCTGAAACATGGGCCAACCCATGAAGAATTGGACCCATCGCTAGCCCCCATGCCTAGAGATTTGAATCTTTAACTCCCGACATGTTATAATGGAACGTCGACTGTGCAGGCCTATGTGCACTTTGCTTCCCTAGGCACGCTCCTTTCCTAGGTGATCTGCAGATCTTACTCTGTTCGACAAGATTTGGTATCGATTTAATTCTTTACAGCTAGAGATTCTCTATCGAGGGTGATATTCTGGGGTCAGCACAATCTTCACAATTTAATGCTAGTTGATCCCCCAACCCCAACTATAAATGGAGGGGCTCTCTACGTCTCGTATCATGAATCGTCTTCACTAGCCAAGTAGTGTAAGAATTTGGAGTAAGCATGAAGCCTATACAGCCACTAGCACGAATTGGCGGGAGTTCTTCTCTAGTGTTCGAAGTTGATGTCCGAGGATGTGTTTGAAGCCTATTTTGGTTACCCTTTTTTGGGCTTGGCTTGAACCGGACTTGTGTCACACTGAGCGAGGTCTATGTTTTGGGTTCGATCTCCTCTTCTCCTAGCCGATGTCGGGTAGTCCTCTGCTAGGTGGAGGATAGTTCTACCCTGTGCTGGGGGAGGAGCTTCTCTCCCTTTTTTATGTCTACGTCGAACCTGAGTCATTGTTGCTGGGTTGGGTCGCACGGAGACTCATTGCCTCGGAGAGTTCAGCTGGTTTCAGTGGACAATTTCTAGCAGTTGCCTCTAGGGTGAGAGCAGTAGTATTGTGCTTTGCTCTTGCAAGGAGGGCTTTTGTATACTCTTCCTACTATATCAACCTCTCGATGGGGCGATCAGTAAAGAGGCTTGTGTCTTGCAATCATCTGTCCTAGAGATAGGTCAAACGGCCGTAGTCGCGTCACTACTCCAGGTATCATTATTATTATTATTATTTCCTTCAGAGTCGTATGTCTGCTATTATAAGCTTATTGTACGCTATAAAAGGAATTAATAAATGGAACTACCAAGTATTATTTACTTCATATTGTATGATTTCAATATTCTAGCATGATGTGAATAGTTAAAGTGCCTAAGTGTTGCCTTCTATTGCGCGATTTCTGATAGTCTGACAATTTGATTTACTGACAACTCAATCTTCTGACAATTCGATTTACTAACAACTCAATCTTCTGATAATTCGACCAATAATAATGGGTCCTAGAGACTTAGTCAGGACACATATCTATCGATCTTGTCTCGAGTCCATTAGGGTTGCACATTGCCAGTCTTCCGTCGCGTCAAAAAAAGAGGAGTGTCAAGGTATCATTACCCGTGCTGCGTTACTGACTCACGAATTTAGGCCTCTAGGCCAACAGGCTGTCAGCGCATTGCGCAAGGAGATGAAGCATCAATCAACGTGACTAACCCAACAAACTGACGTGCCATAGCACTTTACAATGTGGGCACATGTCACAGTTATCATGAAGACGTGCCTCTTCGACACCCTTAAATGACGCCGCTCCTAGGCTAAAGCCCTAGCTATTTAACAGCTAGCCCACACTCGTTTTTGCATCTCTTTATTCTTAGAATATCTTTACCCTAGTTTATCATTGTCTTTGACTTACACTACATCACAAATAGCTCCCAAGGGCGTCGTCGATATTCCATCCATCCTCATTGAGAGAGAGATTCTATCTCTATACAGCAGGTACCACATTTTGAGCACTATCCATTACACGGTTCTTAATGTTGATGATGCGGCTTACACTCCTCATCAGAGGTGAATAACCATCTATAAGGAACATCTTAAAGCTGGTATTCGCACACCTTTCACAATGAAGTTGTGCAAAATCTTAAGGGAGCTGGAAATCCCTATGACTCACTTCCATCCGAACGCTATTTGGTATTTGGTGACCCTGTACATCTTTCTTCACACAAAGGGTCACTCCCTAGATACCCAGTTTGTGAAGGTGATCTTATAGTTTAACCAAGCAGCCGATTAGGTCTCCTTCACTCCTCGAGCGAAGTTTGAAATTAGCGAGGAGAATCCAAACTCGATAACGGGCTGGAAAAAGCACTTTTTGTGGCAGTTGATGCAGACTGAAAAAACTCAAATAAATGGGGCAGGTTCAATTACATCTATGCTGGTAAAGTCCTGATAGATGAAGAATGGATGGCATAGATATAAACGAGGCTTGTTGAGGGGTACGCCGACATCTTGTGCCATACTAACCACTGCATCTTTTAGGGCATGTTTGATGATGTACAATGGGAGGTTTGGACGGAGGGGGGTGACGCCTCTACTGCGTTGTCTCGTCGCCCAAGAGAAAGTAGAGGTGTTCGTTTTCCTGGGACTCCCCTAAGCAGGCTTCTAGTGAGGGGATTCCTTCATCGCCCACCCTTTCTGAGGAATGCTAGAGGATCAACAAGGCCTATGCAAGGGCGTCTGCTCCGATTGCCGGCGAATCCTCAAGGAGGTAAGGCTTGGATGAGTCATCATCGGGTGACCTAGGTTTTGGCAAATCCTCTAAAGAGGCCGAGGACAGTGAGCCCCCAAAGAGTACTATTGCCGGAATGGAGGACCTATTGGTTAACAGGTCGGGCAAACCGATTGTCACCACAGCCGCAGCTGAGCATAGGATCCTGATCTTGGTGGCTTCTTCTCCAGAAGCATCTGCTTCTACCCCTCACCTCATTTTCGGGAAGGAAGGTGCTAGTAGCGGTGAAGTGGAGGAAGAAGTAACTGGAGATGACCCCGAGGCCGCGGTTGTCGCTAAGGGGGTGCCCCACTAGGAAGTACAAACACCTGAGCCCCTGGGCACCTCGGGAATGCTTGCTCCTCCCAGCTTCGAGGTGCATTTGGTTCAACATTTGAAACCTTTGTGGTGCCTGACACTTCTGGCCAGAACTGGAGCCAATGATTCTCCTGACCCATTACATCAGGGAGGGCCATCTTTAATGAGGCATTCTTGTTGTGAATTTCTTTCACTTTGTGACCTTGCTTTTTACATCCGTTTCTGACTAGCCATTGCTCTTTGTTTGAAAGATTTAGGAAGCACTTCGAGTGGTGGAGGAAGCATTGTTTTGTCGAGATGCTGAGATCACTCGGCTATTCCAATTGTGCAATGAACCTGCTGTACTTGAGGACATGGAGCACCAAATGAACGTTGCTATTGTCGAGGCTCTAGGGTGTGATGAGTAGGTAGCCTATCTCAATTGAGTGCTGTTCGAGTCAAAAGTGAGATCTCGAGATCTCAAAGATGAAAATTATCTGGCAATGGATCGGATCACCTTGCTTGAGGACAAATTTTGGGAGATTGAGCAATGGCTCGTTGATCTTCAAGGAGTATGCTTGACTTGAAGGAGAGCTAAGGTCTCGATTCTGCTCGGATGAAGTCAACTGCACAATGGTCGAAAGGTTCCGCGACGGCGTTCGCTTTAGTAGGCGGATTGCTACCTTGGCAATTCCGGGCTTCCCTATTTGTTTCCTTGTCTAAGGAATGCTGGAGTTAGATGCCGAGCTGATCTGGTGAACTTCTAGGGGGTAGGAGGGTGGCCTACGCCACATTCACTGGGGGGGCCCACACCATTGGATCATTGCCTGTTCGAGCGATAGGCATAAGCAGCGTTTTGTATCTTTGAAGCAGACGGATGCTCTTTGATATACATTTTGATTCTTCAATAAATCAGTTAGATTGCTTTAATCATTATTACTAAATTTGAGCATGTGTCGATTCATCTGTCTATCATTGGTTCTATTTTTCGACTAAGCGTTATTACTATCGTCACTCGGCTTAGGTGGATGCCTTTGTCTGGTTACTCACGTTCCTAGGAGAGGAAGTCATATCGCTTCTGTTGGTGAGCTCACTGGGGCCAACCAGGTATGGTTGCTACAGTCATTGAGCTTTGGCGTAGCCTAGGTAGTTGCTTGCAAGGGATATCGGTGCTCGGTCCTGTTAGTGGACGTCATCGCCTTTGTGCGTCTAATCCTAATTTACCGGCCATAGCTAACTGATGGTGCTCGTCCTTATAGAAGGAAGTTGTCACACGCATACTGATACCCCGTAAGGTTTTTATGACCCCCTAGTGGGGAGATCTGATTTTAATCCATAAGCTCCCCAGGCTGTGATGTTCGACCTTGTCTGGGATGCTCGGTTGCTGAAACTGAGGTTCAAGGTTTGACCTCGCTTGGGCTAATTGATTATTAGAACCAAGGATTTTGACTGCGGCTACAACTGGTCGTGCTACAAGTGAAGGAGTTCGCTCGACTTAGGGGCAATTTAGGCCTTGAATTAACGCAATCACACAAGCATTCAAATGATTGACATGATAAATGAAGCAGATAATTATTTTATCAAATTAAACGTGTTTATGACATTCAACCAATCCGCATAGATACACTTGACTTACCTACGCTTGGCGGTGGTCCACGAATAGTGCTTCTGAAGGTGGGTGGTGTTCCACGCCCTCAAGACTAGTTTTTCATTCTGGATGTATAGCATATGCCCCACTCTGAAAAATCGTTGAGGTCAAGAACGATCCCTCTCGGTTGAGGGGCTATTTATTTCTATTGGCAATTTTTCCCGTAGC
Source organism: Nepenthes mirabilis (assembly GCA_025585075.1). Classification (NCBI taxonomy): domain Eukaryota; kingdom Viridiplantae; phylum Streptophyta; class Magnoliopsida; order Caryophyllales; family Nepenthaceae; genus Nepenthes; species Nepenthes mirabilis. The sequence goes on from JAODPA010057223.1 coordinate 7,920, forward strand.
CTTTATGCTCTAAAGAACTAGGACCCTCACCTTGGATTGGCGTGCTTCCACCTTCTTGTTGCAGTTCCGAGCGATCTGCTGTTGATAAACCGCTGTATGCAAGCTTGCTATGCCTTGAGCTTTTTCAAGCAAGTGGAGGCATTCTTTGAGTTATTGGGAATTGCTTAGTAGGCTGAAGCTCTCGGGTCGGAGGTTGGGAAAAATAATCTTCACTTGGATGTCCACTTTAGCTCCACAAAATAATCTGAAGGGTGCGTCACATGTAGGTTCCCTCAGTGCAGTCCTATGAGACTGTAACATGGAAGGTGGTTCATTTTCCAAGAAACCCCCTGCATCCTCTAACTTTGTCTTGAACTCGTGTGGCAATGTTCGGTTCGTTGCTTCCACTTGTTCGCTCGCTTGTAGATGGGGGCGAAAGTGTGAACCGACCTTATTCCTTAACTCAGACAATTCTTGGTGAAGCATTAACTAGCAAATGGGGTTCCGTTATCGGTGATGATGGCCTCGAGAATCATAAATTTCCATTCGATGCTCTTCCAAGTGAATTCGATGGCCTTCTACCTTGAGATCCGTGCCAGTGGGGTAGCTTTTTCTCGGAGGCATCAAGGAATGGCTTAACGAAGCAAAGACCCCACCGCGCAAATAGCCATGGTAATTGAGGGGTCCGCAACTCTACGTACAGATGATGTGGAGTGTGGCTGTCGATTTGGCAGCCCTCACACTTCTTTAAGAATTACGTGGCATCCTTTTTCACGGTTGGTTGGCTGTTGTTTTTGCCGCATGATTTTGAATTCCGGTTTCTTACCGATGACATATGATGCACAGATACTGAGGTGCACCTTGTTTAGCACGTAGTTAACTTCTTGGGGCGTGAGATACCACATGTAAGGGAATGACTATCCTTGTTGGTACAATCTGCCATCCATGATGATGTTCTAACCTGTTATCTTTCTTGGCGTTGTTGAGGCCGTGGGAGCCCAGCAGGTGCGGAAGTGTCCCAAACGACTCATTGGATCGGAACTTCATGGGGCTCTAGGTTTGGTATCTCAATCTTGTGAGGGAGGGACTGCGCTCTAACCTCCCTTGAGAATAGTGACCTCCTTAAGACAATGGAATGTTTGTCGGGGCTTCCTCCAAACACCTGCTACTCGATCCTCCTTTTTCTCTCCTCCATCTAAGAGGAGGATGCAATCCCCTTGACAATGAGAAACATCCTCAATGCCAGGTGATTTGGAGAGATTTGCTGGACTGGTCGGCTATGGGCCTCCTCGACCGGGTGCTACAAAAAGGTTCTCCTCAGGCTAAAGGCCTCCTATCGTCTCAGGAGTAGCGTGGATTGCGCTGCCTCGGGCTTTTATACCATAGTTGGTCCTCCAACTATGTCCAGACCCTATCACTCGAGGCCAAGTGAGTCTCAAGGTCATCAGGCCACTAGATCTTCTTGATGAGCTATCTTTTCCTCCAGCTGCTCCTCTTGGACGTCGAAGTTTAGGAGTGGGAGGAAAGAGCCCCCAACTACTTCTCATCCAAATGAGTGTATATGATCTAGAGTAGTTTGGGTATAGTGTCCATTTGGGCAGCAAGCATTGGCACTTCAGGAGCCGGTTGTTCATCCTCATGACTTCCCGTGGAGGGGTTATCACCATAGGAGACAACGTCTTAAGTCGGGGCGCTGGCTTGTACCCGGGTATTGACCATGTTTGTTTTTGCTATTGTGGTTGGAGTTTTTAGTCGTTCCGATATACGGCACCAATAATGTATTTTTGGATCCAAATTACTAAATGAATTAGGAAGTAGCTTAATCTCGCCTAGTTGGTTGAACTGAAATAGGTTTAATTTTTGTTATTTCGAACCAAGATCTTACACACTATAACTAACAAGCAAGCGGTGAAAGAATTGTGTATCTCGCTTTCCAGTTTATCCTTCAATACTCAAATAAAAAATCTTTCTTAATTGGATAGAAAGATGGAAGGAATGTAAAGTAATGTGTAGATGCGTGTATAAGGAAATTGAGTGTTTGTCGGAGGATTTTACTCCGGTAGTGCGCTCAGCAGGTGAGTGGTTTAGAAAATGAAGTGTACTCGATTGGGAGTGGTCTAGAGATAGAGGTACACTTGATTGGAGAGCAACTTTGAGAAATGGAGGGTTATACTCCATAAGGTACGCTCGGCTAGGAAGTACCTTGGAGAAATGTGCACTAGACTGAGGAGCAGCTTTGAGAGATAGAGGGCTGTACTCCGTAGGGTGTGCTCAATTAGGGAGCGACTTAAAGAGAGAGATGTGCGCTCGATTGGAGAGCAGCTTAGAAAGATGGAGGGCAATACTCCGATGAGTGAGCTTGATTAGAGAGCAGCTTAGAGAGAGATGCGTTCAATTGGGAGCGACTTATAAAGTGAAGTGTGTTTGATTGGGAAGTGACTTTAATAGATGGAGAATAGAGCTCTAACGAGTGCATTTGACTAAATAGTGGTTTTGAGATGAAGGACAGTACTTCGACAAGTGTGCTACTAGGGAGCGACTTTGAGATGTGCCCAAGTGAGTGGATGGCTAGAAGGGAAGAATACAATAGTTTGAGTATGCCAAAGATAGAGAGATTCGTCGCATGGTCATCTTGCTTTTTGGTGTCAAGACTGATCAATCAAACAATATGCGGGTCACCAGATCTTTAAAGAGTCTTCAGGAGGAGGATCCTTAGGTATCGATCTTGAGAGGAAGATGCTTTCTCCTTACCTTAGCCTCTAGAGTTCTTCCCCTCCCTCCAAGAGTTTTGTCCCTCTCCCCCCCTGCTATGGAGGATCTATGGTGGTTTTTAGAGAGGGCTTTGGTTAGTTCTTGTTTGGCTCTTTGACTCTGCGCTTGTGAGTGGCCAACAGTATGCGCCTGTCTCTGGTACTTTGAGCCGTCAAAATTCTTGTCGCAATAGGTAGGTTGTCTCCACCTGTGGGTTGTCTCTCTGGAGGCGTAGGGGACCACTTGGTGACTACTATCGTTGAAATTTTGTCTGCTAAGTTGGAGCTGACTATACTGTGTTGGTGGACCTATCCTGCAATAGGCTTCAGCGGCCTGTGTGGCGCTACTTTGCCTTGGGCGATGTCGATTTGAGCCTATTGTTGTTGGCTTTGGGCTCTAAGTTGCAGGAAGTCCTTCATGGCAACTGCTTCATGGGCGCTTTCTTCACAAGCCAAATCATGGGCCATCCCATGAGGAACCAAACCCATCGCTCTTCATATGAGTCCACTGATCCATTAGTATTTTGAAATCTAGGTTTAAAAAATATATCATTTTTATGATTTTTTTGTTTTAGAAAAAAGCTAAAGAAAAAGAAAAATGTAAACAAATATGTTTTTCTATGTTAAGTTTATAACAAAAATGATAAGAAAATGCATAATAAAAAAATA
>JAODPA010057234.1:0-11317 GCA_025585075.1 Nepenthes mirabilis
GATGAGTATACCAAAAATGGGCTGACCCAAAAAGTCAATTGAGGTCCAAAACGGCGGTTAATACTCTAACGGCCCAATTGGAGAGTAGGCCCAAAAGCTGAAAAGCCCAGGACGGTCAACGTCAACGTTGACCGTCTGGGCGGCCAACTTGCTAGCAGACGGTCAACTCGAACGTTGACCGTCCGCGTTTTGCACGTTGAGCCCTAATGAGCCTTTCAACAGTAACGGGTCGAGTCCGTTTAAGTCCATAAATCATCAAGAGACCAGCAACGGTTTTCCAAGGATATTTCACGATCTCAGCTGGCACCAAAAAGGACACTGAAAATATTGGCGCCTCCCATATAAGGAAGGCGCCAGATTCCCCCCAAATCTTTGCCAGCCTAGGCTTTCCAATGGTAACATGTACGGAAGGAAAGCACCCGGTTTGGAAACTTGTTGGCCGCCTCACAAGGAAACAATCACGATCAGCTTGGCAACTGGCATCTGTTCCAGAAGGCAAGCCAGCCGGCAGATCAGGAAAGTAATTACTCCTTCCAAAGAAGGATCGTCCTCTCAGCTACAAAAGAAACCCTAAGTTCACCATCCAGGGCAGGCTCTCAATTACGCTTTCATTGATGCTTTCAACCACAGTTCCAATTGCATACGCTTTCTTTAAGATGATCAAGTGCTCTCAGAAATCTGCCTTCTCTGCCACCTACATCCTCCAAAAATCCTAAGACAACAAGCAAGCCCTCACGGCCGTTTACTGCCTTCCCACCTCCCATATCCAAGAAGACCTCACGTCTCTCTTACATCTGGGTCATACACTCTTTCTCTCTCTATCTCAATTTCTGTTTCTTTCTCTCGAAAACTGTTTTACTGACTTGAGCGTCGGAATATTTTCGGTGGGATAACTTTTCACCGACACACTGACCTCCTGTTCTGTTTAGTGGTGTGCAGGATCCAACTCAGGGAACGGAGCCAGAGCCAAGACAAGAGGATCATCCGAATCTGTTCAAAGTTCAGATCCAAAGACGCATCATTAGCGCCGTCTGTGGGAAGCGCTTACAAAAGCCAACCACAAAATCTGCACAAACTCTCTCTGTCACCTTCTGATTCTACAATGGTGAACACGAAAGCCCAAACTAGTGACCCCGTTAGAGATGCTGCTAACCCCGACCAGGACCACGCTGCTGGTGCCATGGTCAACGAGGCCACTGGGGGAGTTCCACCGCCGTACTTTCAACAACTGGTAGAGCAGATACAGGCCAACAATCGCCTGCTCAAGTTACTTTGTGCTCAGAACGAGCAACAACAGCAGGCGGCTCCACCAGCAGCCATCCCTGCCCCTGCCACCAAGAGGGGTGGCCAGAGAAAGAAGAAATCGGCCAAAAGGCCCGAGAAAGCCGGAGACAATCCGGCTCCAGCGTCCTCCTATGTTCCTGGCCAGAATAGACCTGTGGAACGCTCCGGGAGTACGTCTCCGCCAGAAAGCCTAAAGAGAAGAAATTCCCGGTACTCTCGGGCAGAAGACAACAATGCAGTCCAGGAGCGAGCCTCCAGGACTGTCAGATCCACTGGAGGCAGCAGCCGACCGGCTGCTGGACCCGCTGGGGACAAGACGGAGTTGAGAGATTACCTCAACTCCAAACGATCAGCAAACGTCGCTCGCGCCGATCCACGGGTGGACAAAATCTAAAAACGTGTGTTCTAGGAGGAGGAGCACGCCATCGACTTGGACAGATCTCCTTTCACTGCGGAGATCCTGAGCCGTCCACTGTCGTCAAAGTTCAAAATGACGTCCCTTGACTTATACGATGGGAGTAGTGATCCGGTTGACCACTTGATCACTTTCGCACCCATCTAAGTCTACAAGGGCTAGAAGATTCAGCGATGTGCCGCTACTTCCCGCTCACACTGAAGGGAGACGCTCGAATATGGTTCCATTACCTCCCTTCAGGCACCATCGGCAGTTTCTGTGAACTCACGGATCTCTTCCTGACTCAATACGCCTCGAGCCGACGGGAAGAGAAACAGCCGTGACATCTCTCCCACATAAAGCAGAAACCGGGAGAGAACCCACGACGTTTCCTGGATCGCTTCGTGGCTGAAGCCAGAAGGATTCCCAGGATCACAGAGGAGATGAAGTTGGGTAGTTTCATCTCTGCTCTTACTTACGGTGACTTTTTCAAGAACCTTGCCCACAAAAATCCTCAAACCTTCCGCGAGGCAAAATCCATCACCAGGGCCTACGCTGTGGCGGAAGAGGTCAACGAGGCAAAATGTCCCGAGCGGGCGGATCAGCCTCGGTCGTTCCCTGGTGAGGGGAAGAGAAAGTACAGTGGCGGGGAACACCCCCGCCAGAAGCAACGCTGGACTGGGCCCCCAGAACGCAGAGACTATGGGCCCACCAGCTTGACACCTTTGACAGACACGCGTGCCAACGTCCTCATGTAGATCCGTGGAGAAAAATTCATGAAATGGCCCAAACCGCTGAAGAAAGACTCTGGAAATCAGTCGAAGTACTGTGACTTCCATCGCTCTGCTAGCCATTCAATTGAGGACTGCAAGACGCTGCAAAGGGAGATCGAGAACCTGATTCGCAAAGGCCACCTTACGAAGTTTGTTAAAGGACCTAGACAGAGCTCAGGAGTAGCTGATGAAGAGGGGCAGGAGCAGACTCCACCCCGGAATAGGATTGCGGCGGAGGTGGTTAACATGGTCACCACCCGACCTGCCAGGAACCCGGCAGACAGTAAGGAGCAGCAGACTGGGAGTAAGAAGCAGCGCACAGTAGACAATACGATTAGCTTCAGTGATAGTGACTCGACTCATATAATATCCTCCATGCTGATCCCCCCATGCTGATCCCCTTATTATATCAGCACTCGTTTCAGTTGGCAGTTCGGACTACCAGTTGAAACGAATTTTTATCGATAATGGAAGTTCTAAAGATTTGCTTTACTTGGATGCCTTCTTTAAGTTAGGCCTAAAAAAGAACCAACTAAAACCGGCCGAGGGTCCATTATACGGCCTTGACAACAAACCAGTGCCCGTTCAGGGGACTATTCAACTAGAAGTTACCTTAGGGACGTATCCAAAGACAGCAAGTCGCACGCTCACGTTTTTAGTAGTTGACCTGCCCTCTGTCTACAACGTGATACTAGGCAGGCCCTGCTTAGCAGCGTTTGGGGCGGTCACCTCAATTTCGCACCTTAAAATGAAGTTCCCGACACCCTACGGTGTAGGAGAAGTGTTAGACGACCAAATAATCGGGCGGACATGCTACGTGTCCCAGATTGCCCCTAGCGGCAGCACTGGCACGGTGGGAGAACTCGATCATCGAGACGAGACCACCCAACAGCAAGCGCAATCTGGTGAAGCCATAGATCTGGTCCCACTAAATTCGAAGGAACCGGAGAAGTGTGTGTAGATTGGCGGCTCACTCACTGGCACACTGCGCACTGAACTGATTGCGTTCTTGCAACGGAACGCCGGTATGTTCGCATGGACTCCCACAGACATGCCCGGGATTTCGGCTGAGCTGATGGTCCACAAGTTGGGCCTTGATCCTGGCCGAAAGCCAGTCAGGCAGAAGCAGAGAAACCACTACACAGAGAAACTGATCGCCATCCGAGAGGAGGTGAAAAAGCTACTGGACGCTGGGTTCATTAGAGAAGTCCAGTACTCATATTGGCTTTCAAATGTCGTCCTGGTTAAAAAGAGCAACGAAAAATGGCGAATGTGCGTCGATTTTACGAACGTCAATAAGGCCTGCCCGAAAGACAGTTTTTCCTTGCCCAGGATTGACCTACTGGTTGACTCCACGGCTGGACATGAGCTGCTCAGCTTCATGGATGCCTATTCGGGTTACAACCAGATTCGAATGAGTTCGGAGGACGATGAACATACATCGTTCATGACAGACCAGGGGACCTACTGCTACAAAGTGATGCCCTTCGGACTGAAAAACGCTGGAGCAACTTACCAGTGACTAGTCAACAAGATGTTCGAAAAACAGATTGGTCACAACATAGAGGTCTACGTCGACGACATACTCGTCAACAGTAGAGTCACCGGCGACCACATACGTGACCTGGAAGAATCATTTAAGGTGCTCTGCCAATACCAAATGAAACTGAATCCTGCCAAGTATGTCTTCGGGGTGGCCTCCGGGAAGTTCTTGGGTTTTATCGTCTCCCAGAGGGGGATTTAGGCAAACCCAGAAAAGATCAAGGCCCTCGCTGACATGGCTCCTCCGCGGAGCGTCAAAGACATCCAGCGATTGACTGGGCGGCTGGCAGCTTTGTCCCGCTTCCTCACGAAGTTTGGTGACAAGTACCAGCCCTTCTTTAAAGCCCTGAGAGGGATAAAATCCAACGGATTCCAGTGGACGGTTGACTGCCAAACAACCTTCGATGAATTGAAGCAGTATCTGGCCAGCCCACCATTACTAGTGTCACCCAAGGGTGGAGAGGATCTGTACCTTTACTTGACAGTATCAGAAGCGTCCCTCAACTCCGTCCTCGTGTGCCAGGAATCCGATACCAGCAGCCGGTCTACTATGTGAGCAAAATATTGACCGGCCCAGAAACGCGCTATCCACGCGCTGAAAAAATGGCCCTAGCACTTATCTTCGCAGTGCGGAAATTGAGGCCATACTTTCAGGCGCATTGCATAGTGGTCCTCACTGGCCGGCCGCTGAAAGGCATACTCCAGAAACCAGACGTCTCGGGACGGCTAGTGAAATGGGATATCGAATTGGGTGAGTTTGACATCGAATTCAGGCCCAGACCCGCCATAAAAGCGCAGGCTCTGGCTGACTTCATTGTTGAGACCACAACCCCGATTCACGAGGAACAACCCGCAGAAAATGCAGAACAACCCGACGAAGTCCAAGAATGGACACACCACATGGACGGATCATCCACGGATAGTGGCAGCGGAGCAGGGGTGGTTCTTACTAACCCTGATGGATTTGAGGTTAAGTATTCCCTCAAACTTGACTTCCCGGCAACCGACAACGTCGCCGAATACGAAGCCCTGCTAGCCGGCTTACGATTAGTAAAGGAGTGCTCTGCCAAGAGGTTGGTGGTTTACAGTGACTCCGAACTAATTGTCAACCAGGTTAACGGGGGCTTTGAGGCAAACAACCCTTCCTTGGCCAAATACCTGACTAAGGCAAAGGAGGTCGTCCAGAGTTTCGACAGACTGACCCTGATTCATGTCCCTCAAGCTGAAAACTGGAAGGCGGACCGGTTGGCTAGAGCCGCCACCGTCGAAAACCCAGAACAGTACTTGAAGGACATGAGGGAGGTTTTGAATGCTCCCAACATAGAGAAACAGGAGGCAATGCAGATTTTCGAAACGAAAAATTAGATGACGCCCTACCTTAGATACTTGGCTGACGGATCGCTCCCAGAGGACGCCGAAAAGGTCAAGCGAATTAAAAAGACAGCTGGCTGGTACACGGTAGTCAATGGGCGGCTGTATCGCCTTGGATACTCGACTCCATACCTCCGCTATCTATCTCCCGAGGAGGCCGACTACGCGCTAGGTGAAGTTCACCTCGGGATCTGTGGACACACGTAGGCGGAAAAAACTTGGCCTTCAAGATCATGCGGCAGAGCTATTATTGGCCCTCGATAAAAAAGGACGCGCTTGAGTTTGTAAAGAAATGTGAAAGTTGCCAGCTTCACGGCAACCTTCACCACCAACCGTCCGCTGACCTGAAGTCACTTCAGGCTCCATGGCCCTTCGCGCAATGGGGGCTCGATATTCTCGGCCCATTTTCTATCGCCACGGGGCAACGAAAGTTCATCATCGCGGGCATCAACTACTTCACCAAGTGGGTCGAAGCAATCCCGCTAGCAAAAATCACGGAGCACAATGCGCTGGAATTTCTTCGCCAGAGCATTGTCTGCAGGTTTGGCGTCTCAGAGGTCGTAGTGACCGACAACAAGACCCAATTCACGGGGAAACGCTTCACCAAGTATTACGCCAGCCTTGGTATCAAGCTGGTCCACATTTCAGTGGCATACACCCAGGCGAATGGACAGGTGGAGGTCACGAACCGCACGCTACTCCACGGGTTAAAAACTAAGCTGGAGGACGCCGGGGGCTCCTGGGCCGATGAGCCCCCATCCGTCCTCTGGTCTTATCGGACAACCCCGAAGGAACCAACGCGCGAGACGCCCTTCAACCTCTGTTACGGGACTGAGGCAGTGATCTCAGTCGAAATCGGGCTTCCAAGTCTCAGGGTAGAGTCTTTCGACCCACAGACCAACTCCCAGAAAATCAGAGATCACTTAGACTTGCTAAAAGAAGCCCGCGACGCTGCCAGAATACGGACAACAGCCTACCAACACAGAGTTGCCCGGCACTATAACAAAAAAGTGAAAGCCCGACAATTTGATGTTGGGGACTTGGTCCTGCGAGGCGTCGAGGCCACAGGCAAGCTGGCCGGCCGCAACAAGCTCTCTCCCAACTAGGAGGGACCTTTCCTTGTCTCCGCCATCCTACAAAATGGAGCATACAAACTCCAAAACCATGACGGAAAGTTGGTCCCACGAACGTGGAACGCAATCCACATCAAGCGTTACTTCCAATAGGGAACCCAGGTACGCACTCACCCACTTGTGTGTATTCATCCGCATGCTTGTTTTAATTTGGTAAAATAAGAAGTTTACTTAGCATATAGAACCCTAGTCTCTGTGTGCATGCATATAAACTGCGTTTGCCTTGCAGGTTTACCCGACCTAGACTGCCCCTAAGTCGGGAGGGTCTTCACCCTTTCGTTAAACCTTGGTCATCCAGGTGGCCCAGAAGCGGTCTAAAACCCTGGTCATCCGAGTGGCCCATGAGCGGTCTAAAACCCTGGTCATCCGAGTAGCCCATGAGCGGTCTAAAACCCTGGTCATCCAGGTGGCCCATGAGCGGTCTAAAACCCTGGTCATCCATGTGGCCCATGAGTGGTCTGAAACCTTGGTCATCCAGGTGGCCCGTAAGCGGTCTAAATCTTGGTCATCCGAGCGGCCCGATAGAGGTCGTACTAAACCTTGGTCATCCAAGTGGCCCGATAGCCATCTAAAAACCTTAGGGGGCAAGTATGGCACATGCGACGACCTCCTCTCCGCAAGTAGCAACGTCAATCAACGACGGTCGAAGGGAGAAACATTTCTTCTCCAACAATGGCTGCCCAAGTCATCACTTGTGCGGCGCCACCAAACTGGTTAGCACAACCTCCTGTCCAGCTTAAGGACTCTGCTCCTTAGGCAACCAAACAGCAGTATCCGGCCAACCAAGTTGGCCGCCTGTTAAAACAATATGAGCAAACATAAAACGATAAAGACCATGGATACCAAATTGAAAAGAATTTTCATTTTATTGCTCAAAAGCATGGTACAATTTACACCAGTCCTAAAAATACAAAAGAAGTGCAAAAGGCTACAAGGGCGGCGGACCACCCTAGCTGTCTCGGGGCTCTCCCACTAAGTCCTCCTTTCGCTGCGCTGCGTGGTTGCTCTGATTAATAAACTCAACTTGGAAGTCAGGACCGATCAACCACGCAACGCGCCGTCCAATGTTGAGCCCCTCCAGCAGCCGGGCGTGCAGTGCGCCCCCGATCTCATGGAGACTGATCCGAGTGGCCAACTCGTTCTCTGAGGCTGCGGATCGATCGACAAGACGTTTATTGCTCGCCTTAAGTCGATCTTTCTCCTCCTTCAGGCGGGCGACCTCGACCTTCAACTCAACATTCTCTACCTCCATGCCCACCATGGCAGCCTCGAGAGCAGCAGTCTGCTCGCGAAACTCCCCTCCTGAGGCAGCCAGCTTGGCCTCCAGCCAGACGATCTCAGCCTCCCGGTCCGTAATAATGCGATCACGTTGCTCCACCTCCCGGGAGAAAGCTGAGATCAACCTTCTTGACTGCGCAAGACAAAAGCGAAGTCTAAGTTACAAACACAAGGAAGAAAGAAATACAATGAAGCCATTACAGAAATCATACCTCGTAAGTCTTCCTCAAAGGCCTCACAGGCCTGGACTCTAGACCTGGCCCAGCTGGCGGTGGACCAGTTGGCGATGTACCAGGAGATGACGAACCAGGAACATCCTCGCGAGCCACGCTCACCACTACCTCCTCCAGAATGCGGTCTAAAAATTCATCATCATCTGCGGCAGCGGCAAACTCCTCTCTCGCGGCCTCCGGAGTAGCCGCAGTAGGCATCTTCCCCTTGACTGCCACTGGAGCGGCTACTAGGGGATCAGCTTTAGTCGGCGGCTCCACAATAAAAACTCGCGAGCCCTCAACCATATCGCGAGCTGGCTCCTTCGCAGACTCCATCCAGGTGGCGCTTGGGACCACCTTCGTTGCAGGCTGAGCCAGGATGACTCCTCCAGCCGCCGCCAACCTGTCTTCTATGAACTTCCCCACTCCAGCAGTGCTGCCAAATCCGCCGCAGATCCCGGCAGCCACATAATCAATTTGAGACGAAGACGAGGAGGGCGTCCCAATTACCCTCTCAATAACCTCCTCCTCTGTGCGCCTTGAGCGGATGATCACACCCTTTGAGTCCGCAGGGTTCATCATCATAACCGGAGGGCTTAGTTTCTGAACCGGTGATGGCGGCTCCCAGTTGACCTTCTTGGATTCCGCCCGGGAGACCAAGAAGTCCCTCTTGAACTCATCAGGGTTAGCTCGTATGGCCTTGGTTAGCCATGCGTAGGTAGCGCACTCCGCCGCAGACGGCGTACCAAAGTGTGCCTCCGGAATCTCGCCCCAGCTCCTTGCAAGAGGCCATTTCTCCCCCACCTTCACAAAGAAGAACCGATTTTTCCAGTTCTTCAGTGAATCGTGAATGACCTTACTAATTTTTATTCCGGTACAGGGAGTGAGTGATATCCACTCTCCCCCCTGGTTCAATTTGAACACAACCCTAACGCCAGACATCTTAAACTTCTGGCCAAGCTTCCGAAAAAAATGCACAAAGTGCAGAGATATCTCACGGCGATGGTGTGAAATTGGGCGACGGGTACTCGCAGAGCCTTCATAATTGATTCCAGCTCCTCCAGCAACGGCAGGCGGAGGTCGCTCCTCATATGGGCCTCGTAAACGGTGATGTACTCCTTCGGTGGGGCAAAGGCTTTGTCGTCCTTGTCCGGAACCCTCCAGGCCGTTTCCTTGGGGATATTGAACTCAACACACAATGCCTTTATGTGGTTTTCTCTTAAGACGGATGAGAAGTCTGCAACATAAGCCATTATCGAGCAAAAGCTAGGGTTCTCTAGGAAGGCTTGTCCAAAAAACGAGAAGGAAGAAGACGACGAGTTGAAGGCGTAAATGATTTCAAAAATACGTAAGGGAAACTTAAGCGCCAAGCATGAAATCCCTAATTAAGAATGCCGTCAGTCCTACCACGTGTCACCTCCCTACTTGACCTTGTAAAGGGACGGATCTCTGGCGCATTAATGACCAGGATCTCCGCCCAACCAACGGGAGACACGTGTCGCTTTCTGCCCTGTAAACCGGCCAAAGGCTGGCAGAAAATACTTCTAGAATTGGCCAAGACAGTCAACAATTCTGGTGCTCCGGAATTGACCAGGACGGTCAACAATTTTGGTTCTCCGGAATTGACCAAGACGATCAATAATTCTGGTTCTCCAGAATTAACCAAGACGGCCGATAATTCTGGTTCTCCGAAATTGACCAGAACGGCCGGCAATTCTGGTTCTTCGGAATTGACCGGGACGGCCAATAATTCTCGTTCTCCGAAATTAACCAGGACGGTCAACAATTTTGGTTCTCCGGAATTGACCAAGACGGTCAACAATTCTGGTTCTCCGGAATTGACCAGAACGGTCAACCATTCTGGTCAAACTCTTCTTCACGCCTCTCACAAGGTTCCATGAGATCCTCAGAGCAAGGAAGAGGCATCCCATTATGGACATACTGGAGGCCAGGCTTCTGGCCACCAGCATTGGGGGCTAGTAATGGGTATATCAGAAATGGGTTGACCCAAAAAGTCAATGGAGGCCCAAAACGACGGTTAACACTCTAACGGCCCAATTGGAGAGCAGGCCCAAAAGCTGAAAAGTCGAGGACGGTCAACGCCAACGTTGACCGTCTGGGCGGCCAACTTGCTAGCAGACGGTCAACTCAAACGTTGACCGTCCGCATTATGCGCGTTAGGCCCAAAGAGGCTTTTCTACAGTGTTGAGCCTATTCGATTCTAACCCACAGCCCATCAGATGGCTAACAACGACTCTCCCTTCGCTCTCCATGAAGGCGGCCAACACACACGCAGATGGTCAATTCAGACGTTGACCGTCTGCGCTCTGCGCATTGGGCCTAAAGAGGCTTTTCTACAGTAATGGGCCTGGCTGACTCAGGCCCATGGCCCATCTGGCAGTTGATAACAGACATCCTCCACAAGGGCGGCCAACACTCACGCAGACGGTCAACTCGAACGTTGACCATCCGAGTTTTGCACGTTGGGCCCTAAGGAGCCTTTCAACAGTAACAGGTCGAGTCCGTTTAAGCCCATAAATTATCAAGAGACCGGCAACGATTTTCCAAGGATATTCCACAATCTCAACTGGCACCAAAAAGGATACTGGCAATATTAGCGCCTCCCATATAAGGAAGGCGCCAGATTTCCCCCAAATATTTGCCAGCCTAGGCTTTCCAACGGTAACATGCACGGAAGGAAAATGCCCGGTTTGGAAAGCTGTTGGCCGCCTCACAAGGAAACAATCACGATCAGCTTGGCAATTGGCATTTGCTCCAGAAGGCAAGCCAGCCGGCAGATCAGGAAAGCAATCACTCATTCCAAAGAAGGATCGTCCTCTCAGTTACAAAAGAAACCCTGGGTTCACCATCCAGGGCAGGTTCTCAATTACGCTTTCATTGATGCTTTCAACCACACTTCCAATTGCATACGCTTTCTGTAAGACGATCAAGTGCTCTCAGAAATCTGTCTTCTCTGCCACCTATATCCTCCAAAAACCCTAAGGCAACAAGCGAGTCCTCATGGCCATTTACTGCCTTCCCACCTTCCAGATCCAAGAAGACCTCACGTCTCTCTTACATTTGGGTCAAACACTCTTTCTCTCTCTCTCTCAATTTCAGTTTCTTTCTCTCGAAGACTATTTTACTGACTTGAGCGTCGGAGTATTTTCAGTGGGACAACTTCCTGCCGACACACTGACCTCCTATTCTATTTAGTGGTGTGCAGGATCCAACTTAAGGAATGGAACCAGAGCCAAGATAAGAGAATCATCCGAATCTGTTCGAAATTCAGATCTAGAGACGCATCAATTATTTATAATTATAATAATA